>WAAE01026057.1:196386-222334 GCA_013400495.1 Nicator chloris
AAGGAAAGGAAAGGAAAGGAAAGGAAAGGCATGGCATTAAGGTCTGTTGCTACTCCAGCTTTACTTTCACACATACTATCTCAGTCCTGCAAATCTCCAGATCCCAATTTAAGGCTTTCAAATTGTTCACTGCGAGGTGGGTCAGCACCTCTGCCTAAAGACCTCCATCAGACTGATCACTCATGGAAAAACACTGCAGCACAGTGAAGTGAAGCTGACACCATGTTTGGAATGTGGATGGTGGTACCCTCTTTTTCTCCTCTTTCTTGCAGTGACTCTCAAAAAACCCCATAATTTATGTGCCAACTTATAGGAACCTCATTTCCTGACTTGATTCTCCCTAAAAACCCAGGCCTAAAGCTGTGATGTGGATCCCAGCTGTGGGAAGACAGGATGACACGGGGAGAAGGAGACTCCATGATTGAATATTGTCTCGATTTTCAAAGGTGTTGTCCCTTCCCTTTCACTGCCTCTCAGTGGTCTGGAAGTGGGACTGGTTCAAGATTCACATACGCTGTGCTCCATCTGGGGCCTGTGGCAGATCTGCCAAGGCTGGAAGCTTTCAGCCATGGAAAGGGAACATTTTTGCATTTCCTTTAGCTGCACCATGTTCCTGAAATAAGATACTTCATTGTGAGTGTGCATCCAGGCTTGTGGACATCCTGTGCTTAGGCTGTGCTCTACCTTGGTCATTCCTGCTCTCTAAATGAGCCACACAATTTTAGGATAAGCAAAGGATTCCGTTTTTAGGCACAAAAGTCACATGTCAGCAGTATGCCTGCTATAGACTATATATATGAATCATACCATATCATGCAGTGCACAAGCATGGAACAGGCACAGGCAGCAGCACCCTCAACTTCTGTACCATGTATGACTTCAACAGTCAGCCAGGAGCAATTGCCAAGACTGAAAGACAACTATATTCACTGAAAAACTGCACAGCAGAAGGGCACTCACTCAGCTTGAGCTGTGGGGAGGTTTCTTGTTTCATAGCATCAAACAAGCAGCACTCACTTTACAGTGGCTGTTACCTGCCCCTGAGCACTGGTCCTCAGACAGGGGAACTGCAGCACACCTTCCCAGCTGGATAAGGTCTTCCATTAATGAAAGCAGTTGTAAGATGAGAACTGTCCAGGGTGTCTGCTGGAGGAAGGATGAAATCACACACTACTGTCTCATTAGCATCCAGCTTTCCTCACTTGCCTTAGAACTGTGGGCTCTTCACTCCACAGCTGGAGCTGGAGTATGTTAAACTTTGGCAGGTGTTGATGATCTTGCCTTTGTCTGGGACTGCTGTCCTTGATAATGACATTCAGGGGTTCTTTTCCTGGTCATTAACTGATCATTCACTGCCTTTGGAACCTTTCCTTGTCACTCATCTCCTGCATTTTTTTGTCAACTAGTTATGACTATCTCGATGGTTATTATAGAGTTAATAAGTCTTCTGTCTCTGTTACCTCAAACCTTGAATTTCACTGAGAAATACAGATTGGATAAAGCACCTTTTGCATTTTCAGCTGGAAATGTGCACAAATCTGAATCATGATTATTATCCACAGGCTTGTTGTGTCATTGTGAACAAGGCCATTTTAACATGCAGGCTTCATCATATTTATGCAAGATTGGAGACTAAATTTTAGAAAGCAAGAGAGAACAATTCATAGGTCTCAGTAAGGTGAATGACCAGTAACTGCTTTGAATTTGTGCTGTTTTGTTGGTAGTCTCCTTTGGAATAATTGTTACAGTCCCCAGGTATCCTATTACTGTGAGCTCTGGTTTTACATAAAATTTACCTGCATTATTTACAAGTTGTCTCTAACCAATCATTCCTCTTCTCTTCAGATCAGAGGATCTAATTTCCAAGACCTTGTCATGATGCTCATGTTGCTCTGAGAGGGAAAAGACTGTCCACCTTGACATTTTTGTAGGCGTAGAATTACACTTGCATGCATGAGGAGTGTTAGAGGAATGTTTTTAAAAGTGCAGAGGAAATGGCACAAAGATAAGCCTGCCTTCCATGATTGGTGTCACTTGACTATTGTGACACCTGGTTCTTTTGCTGAGTTCAGTTTCTGGTCAGAGTGACAGCTTTTAGTTGTAAGTTTTTGCAAGTGGATGTTGTTTTACTGACACACAGTGTTGTTGGATGTCCATTTCCCACAGGTGTGTGTTCTGCCTGTCCACAGAAGCTGGCAGTCCTGCCTGTGTGGGTGCTGCTACTTAGACCTTTTATTATCAAATTAATTTTGCCTAGTTGTAAGCAAAACCAAGAAAAGAGCTTTTTCTTTGGTCTGCCTGAAGTGCTTCTCTCACCTCTGTGACTTTCCGAGAGCTGCAAATAAAAAGGAAAAAAAAAGCACATGCATCACAAACTTTGTGCAAGATTTTTGTCTTTGGATATAAAATCAAGTGAATGTTATAGTTGTACAGAATCACCTGAGTACTTAGAAGCAGACATGGGTGCACAGTGTTTTTTGCTGTGAGCAGTGGAAATTAATAAATTTGTCAATATATGATTTGAAGCAGGAGTTGCGATCATGAAGGTCGTGGCTGCCTGGGTCTTGTCATGTTGACAAATAATAAGAGAATTAAGCTTTGATGGCAAGGAGGGAATCCTCTCTCTCCTTCCCACTGCTAACACCCTCAGTTAAAAGCACTGCTGAGTTGAAGGGATTTCTCCATCAGAGCTAATTACCGAAAATTATTTCAAAGTCTTATGCCTGTGTAAACAACTCCTAACAGGAGCTTTTTGCAGTAGCGTTTACATCAAGAAGGTTTTTTCTCTGGATATCACTCGTTTTGATTCCTGTTGTTGACAGAATATATTGATGGTGTTGCCTCCTACCTTAAGGAGCTGTCATATGATAGAGTATACCAGCTTTAAATCCAGGCTGAAATTCTCCTCCTAGTTCCTTCAATTTCTCCTTCATGTTGTGTTGGTATCACTGGAAGTCAAAGATGTTCCTTTCCTGTCAGGACACTGCAGGCCTTGCATTCATCAGGAGCGGGCATCTGGGATATGGTCTAGAATAGTGCAAGGATTGGATCTTGGATATGTGTGTTCTCCTGCCTGGGACAGGAAAACAAATTAATTAAAGTAAACCAAGTTGGATGATATTCTGTATAAAGAAAAAGTTTTGGAGTGGGAGAGCTGTTATGGATAATTTAATTTACATTTTGACCATTTCTTTACAGCCACAGGGACTTAAAACCAGAAAACCTACTGCTGGATGAAAAGAACAACATCCGGATAGCAGACTTCGGGATGGCATCGCTGCAGGTTGGGGACAGCTTGTTAGAAACCAGTTGTGGGTGAGTGTCTCAAAGCATGTTACAAAAATGAGGGACAGATTCCAGACATAGAAGTTGTCTAAAGTAAGGGTTTCAGTAGAGATTGGCAGACCTACACACTGCACTGGTGTTTCCCAGCAAGACAATAAATTTATATGATGCACGTAGAGTAGAAGAAAAGCTGAAAGAATGGGGTTAAATGCTTTACAGTACAAAGCAGGCCACTGCAGGTGTCACATACAGATATAAAAATCAAGGCTTTCAGATTTGGATTCATCTCCATATGCTGGTGTGTTTGCGTTCACTGGCCATATAATTTTTTGGAACCGAAAGCAGTGGTTGACTGTTTTAAGAAGAGGCTTTGAAAAAATATTAAAGGGTGGGAAAATGTTCTTAAATGGAATTTGCATGTCCCATGTAGGCTGTCTGCTTGCATGCAGCTGTTCGTGTTCGTGCTCAACACTGCTTCTGTCAGCTCCCTTACAGGAGTGACAGGGAGGAAGCAGGGTCCTTTGCAATGACATGCAGGGCATGAATGCAGGTACAAAGGAGCCTGCCCGGAGGAGTATTGCAGGGGCAGTCTAAAGACATTTCCATGGGAATTTAGTTGCCTTTGGGCACCACTGGACCATGCTCCCCAATTCCCAGTGTCATGGTGACTGCAGGGGCTGTGGCACTGAGCTGTAGCAAGGGCAGCAGCTGAATCAAGCTGCTGCAGCCTGGCACCACTACACCAGCTTTTGGCTGTGTGTTAATTTGTTTTAACAGCAAACACAGAAACCAGACAGTACCAGCAGATTTCCACTTCCTCCCATGCAAACTGGCTTTTCTTGGGTAGTGTGTGTCTGAGGACTTCAGCCCAGGCCCATCCTCAGCTAGTTACTGTTCCTGGTTTTTTTGGTGTCTTCTCTGGGCCAAGGCACTTTAGGGTAGACATGAAGCCATCATGGTTCCCTCTAAAGCCCAGCCACTGCCTCTCAGTCCTAGGCTCTGCTTTCCAAGTCATGAATAATGGATAGCAAAAGTATTTGAAGTTCATGATATGATAGAATGCTGGGTGGTGAGTAAACTGAGATCCACTGATTCTCTCCTGTCCGTGTCAAGTCAAGATCTGAGGTCTTAGCAGAGAAGATGAAAAGCAAGGAGCTGTGATGCCAAGGTCAACTACAAGGCCCTGCACTTGGATAGGGAGACAGTATCATCAAAACAGGCTGAGGGATGAAAGGGTTCAGAGCAGTGCTGCTGAGAAGGGCTTGGGGGTGCTGGTAGATGAAAGGCTGGACGTGACCCAGCAGTGTGCACTTGCAGCCCAGGAAGCCAAACGTGTCCTGGACTGCATCCAAAGCAGCGTGGCCAGCAAGGAGAGGGAGGGGATGCTTCCCCTCTGCTCTGCTCTGCTCGGCTCTGGTGAGACCTGCACTGCATCCAGCTTTGGGGGATCCATAGCATAAGAAGGGTATGACACTGTTAGAGTGGGCCCAGAGGAGCCATAGAGGTGGTTGGAGGGCTGTAATATCTTTCCCGTGAGGACAGTGATGCCTTAAGTGATAGAAAGTGAAAGGAGGACTGTAAGAAAGATCAGGACAGACTTTTTAGCAGGACCTGTTGTGATAGGACAAGGGATAATTGTTTTAAACTATAAAGGGTCAATGTGGATTAGATACAAGGAAGAAGTTTTTTACATTGAGGGTGGTAAAACACTGAACAGGTTTCCCAGAGAGATGGTAGATTCCCCATCCCTGGAAACATTCAAGGTCTGGTTGGATGGAGCTCTGAGAAACTTGATCTAGTCGATTATATCCCTGGTCATTGCAGGGGCATTGGACTAGTTCAAGTTTTAAAGATCACTTCCAATCCAAGCAGTCCTGTGATTCTGCACATCTGTTGCTTGCAGCTTCTTTCAGACGTCCCCTCTAGATCAGGAAGTGCAGTCCTCCCTGCAGTTGCCACAAAGCCTCTATATTCTCTAGAGAAAATTGTTCCACTTCCTTTCATGAGAAAAAAAAGGAGAAAGTATAAAAACCAACCCAGCTTCAATTGCCTTGTAGGATTTTTCAAACTCCTCAGGAACCTCTCAGTAGGGTTCCTGTTCTTGTTAGCACCGAGCTCTGTTATCCAGATCTGGAGTCTCAAAGGGAGGCTTCCTTCCCATAAGCTGTGCTGGAATTCAAATCTCCATGCTTCAAGCAGATCCAGCCCCCACATTGTGGCCTTAAAATGCACTAATAAAGAAATCAATGGAACGGAAGAGATGTGCCTGTAATAAACAGAACACAGCAGCAACGCTATGATCTCCTGCCTTGCAGATGCATTTTAAGTGTGTTGCCAATCACTAGGCCTCCATGTGAGCTATTACACCACTTCATTAATTCTCCTGGCATGCAGCCCAGCATGGCTGATACTGGTGTCTTGTGATCTCTCTGGTTTGGGGGGTGAAGGAAGGAAGGAAGGAATATATAGCAATCTGCCACACTGTTCCCAGAGAAAGGTAATCCAGTTATGACTCCCTTTCCCTTGGAGCACACGCAGTAACCAACCTCAGAGCTTCTCAAGGCAACAGTTTTACCTACCCATGTAGTTGGTGCTTTCAGCCAGCATGAAAAGGAGCAAAACAGAGTGAATCATGGCTGAGATACTGAGCTTTAATGAGATGCTCCTCTGTGCACCCATAAGTTAATTTTGAGAATGGCTTTATCTGTACTGTGAACACTGATAATGAGATGAAACTGTAACATTTCCATTGACAGTCATGCAGGGAGTCTCCAGGTATTTGTCAGTCAGAGTGGGAGGCTCAGATGGGATTGAGCTATGTGATACAGCTAACTTTGTCAGTTCAGCAAAGCGGGGAGACTGCAGTCAAACATTCTTTGCTATCACAAGTGAACTGCTAAGTTTAGTCCAAAGTTTGGGTAGTCAGGTCACCGCAGAGTCTTGACAGGCCTCATGAGGAGTAGCCTCATGTAGCCTGAGGTGTGATGTAATTGTGTATCTCAGAGTCGCTGTTCTCTGGGAGATACTCCTTAGGCTGCATGGTTTTCTGTAGCACTGGTAACACTGACAGACTACCTGGAGGACACAATAAAAGTTCAATCCAGATGTGTTTGTGTAGGAGGAGGCAAGGATGGACTTGCTGTTTCACTGACATAATTTGTCATTGACAGACTGCACGTTCGGCCTTGATTGTAATGAATCCCCATGATAGAGGTGTGTATTGTGCGAATCCTGCATATGCGCAGTGCAGAGGAATAAGCTGTAGTTTTTTTAGTGTTTTTAGACCCTTAAGTGGAAGAGGAGCTGTGTGTAGGCTCGGCAGGACTAATTCTGCTTATGGCAGAAATTGCACAGCAAGGCAGTCATATGGAGAGATGGTCCTTGAAATGCCAAAATAGCACAGTGAGTATCTTCATTCCTTCAGAAGCAGGGAGGGTCTGTCAGCTCACAGCAGACAAGGAAAGAAGAGAAGGATGTGATAGGCTGCTGCTTCTATTATTTTAGATCTCTTCAGCTCTTCTTCCTCTTTACCCATCCAGGCAGTGGCATGCAGAGACACTCCCCATCTCTTTCACAGTGATTCTTCCTGGCGTGCTTCCTTGCAGTGTTTCAGAAAGGGAGAGGTTGTCCAATCCATCCTGAATTGTCACTAGGCAAGACGAGTGAGTGCCTTTTGGTTAAACCTCAGGTCTGAGACCCAGGTTACCTGTGCTTGATTTCTGTTTCTGCTGGAGGCATTCGCGGTGGTCTAGGACAAGATGGATTGCCCTTCTCTGCTTCAGTTCTCCATCTTAGCAAGTCATTGGTGTATCAGCAGACCTGTGGTGAACAGATAATTCAGAGGGCAGATACACCTCAGTGTCCAAGCACCCTTTCTGATTTTAATTACATGACGTGATGCTGCATATATTCTTTCCCCCTTACAATAAACGTGTACATATATCTAAAACATGTGCAAGTGTCCTACATCCAGTCATTGTTAGGCTTGCAAATTTAAACTCTTGAATTTGGACATGCCAGAACAAGTACTTTATACCTCATCTCATCAAGAGCTTCCATTTCCAACACTCCATCCCTATCTCCTTCCTGATTTGTACCACAGTCTAGCTGACTTCTCCCATTCATTTCTGCTCCATGTTTGGCTCCAAATCCCAGATTGTTTTCTCTTTTTTTACGAGGTTCCAGCTCTAGTTTCCATTACCTGGTTGTGAGTCAGTTGCTGTCAGTCCTAGATCTACTTCATTAGTGTTGCACTCTGTTTCAAAGTTTGGTACCATGTGGTAACCCCACCCACAGCAGCTCAGAGTTTCTGATAAATTACTTTGAAAAAAAATTCCTGTGGGAAGTAATACCAACGCAGGTAGGATTTTGATCCTAATGCTCTAGAGAGTTTCTGCTAGTAAATGCAAACTGCAGTTTTCAGTGAAATGCAATATTTCTATGATATCATTTATTGAGAATGAAAATAAATACTCAGGTTTTCCCTTTGCAGTGGAGGATACTAGAAATTTTTTCTTTCTTTTTTTTATATGAAAAAGCATTTACTTAAGATTAGACTTAGTGGAAATGCTTCAGCACATACACAGCATGCATGCATACAAAAACATGAAACCAGTCCGAGACGGACAAAAAGCAAAGAAACTTGTTGTTAAATTGATAGTAAGTTACAAGGAACTTAAAATGAGGATTATAAAAGGAAATACCAGACAACCTAATTAATGAGCATTGGTACCAGCATCACCTATAGTACATCACAAGGTATGTTAAAAGAGCTTGGATTCTGCAAAATCAGTCCCTGAAATTTAAGATGTGCTTTTCTTCAGATTGGCAGTGTAACATTTACACAGCCTGTGCACATTAGGATATGCCCACTAAGTACGAGCTTGTACAGGTTTTTTCAACAAATCTTTGCCTCCTTTGATGATTGGATGGTGTGTTTTTGTGAGTAAACAGCCATTTAATGTTTGGGTTTTCCTCATCATTGATTTTATGGATCCATTTATAACTTCTGCTCACTGCATTCAAGCCTTGCTATGAATGCTAGGTAGGATTGTATCACTGTCTTAGGTTTGCAAATATTAATTATACTGTTTTCATATTACATTTGCCACATTGATCTGGTTGTCTCTGTTTTTATGAGGACACAGGATTCTGCAAAATGAAACTCAAAATTGTCAACCAGTTTTGAGTGTACAGTTGGATGCTCTTGGGGCCCAATACCTCAGGGTACTTGGTGCTTGATAACAGTCCTTTACTGAGAGAGCACAGTGCCTTCTGCAACTGCTGCTCCACATGCTTGTAAGTGCTGGAAATCAAAGTTGGATGTATAGCACTGTGATTCTGAAAACTGGGGAACATGCAACTCGTAATTACCAGTGAACATCTGAATTTAAGGCACTTGTTAATTTTCTTTCACAGAAGGATCCCCTAGCAGGGACAGAGAGTTTGATTCTCCCATGTGTCAATCAGCTGCGTGCTTGCAAGCTTGTCATTATTGACAATAAAGTTCCCTCACATTGCTACAGACTTCCCAGCTTTAGTCACAAGTAGAAAAGAGCATTTGGCACAGCAAGACATCCACCTGACTTACCTGCAGAGTACAGTGTAACATTTTCAACCTTTTTTTTACCACTTCTTAACTGTCGGATACCTAATTTGGCAATCTTTATGTCCTTCTAATACAAGGGTCTGGTAAATTTTTAAAATTAAAACCCCTTAAAGGTTCCATGATTTAAAATTTTGAACTGATAATTAATGAACTGATTTGCAGATTACAAATATGTAATTGCACCCAAGGAGTAAACAGCTGTAGGATGGCTGAGGGCTAGATGCTGAGTTTTCTCATCCAAAGGTAAATGACTGAGTTGAAGCTTTAATGGCAATATAGCACTCAGCCTTGACTACACCTGCTACCTTAATTACAGCCTTACCTGCAGCTCCTGGCTTCACTGCAGCCTTAACTACCCACTGCTGCTGGAACCTTTCGTTAGTCTCTCCCTGCCTTTCTTTTCTCTGTGATCTGGGGCTGTCGCTTTCTCTGCTCAGAATGCCAGTGTCCTTCTCCTGAATTCCCTTTATCTATTTTGCTACTTCTCTGGTCTTCCCCTTCATCTCAGCCCTTCGCTACCCAGCATGGGGGGAAAGCAGAGGCAGCCTTTTGCTCTAGTGGGCAACTCCTGCCTCTCACAGCTTGGAGACAGTGATTAAGAGAGGGGAAAGAAGGACTCCAGAATCCAGCAAGAGCAAAAACAACCAGGTATGTGAAGGTTTCTCCACAGCTGTACAACATCCTGTATCAAAGTAACTTCATGCATAATAAAAACAGAGAAAAGGAGACTTCTTGTTCTTCCCTCTCTGCAGAAACTGCCTCTGTCTGTGAGGCCTAAAGGACGGCCCTCAAAGAAGCTTTTCTTCTTCCTCAAATACTACCATCTTAAGGCATGGGACCAAAGGACTGAGGCGTGGACACTCGTCTTTACTGGGACTTGGGAACCCATCAGGCAGTGTAACACATGATTTGTCACGCTGTGGAGTGGGATCACACAGCTTTTCCTGTCCTTCTTGATCAACCAACCACTTCTCTGGCAAAGCAGTTACTGTGTGTTCCCAGATAAACCATATGTGCCCAATGGATTTGTGTGTACACAGTGCAGGTCTCTGTTACCTATGTAAAAAACCCTGTAATTCACAGGCACATCACATCTGCACTGAAGATATGGCCCTGGTTGTCTCAGATCTACTGCAGCTGCACAATATCTTGATGAGCACAGATCAAGAACTACTCTTCTAGTTTCTCAGATGAAATTCAGAAAAGATACATCAAGGATATATACATTTCTTTCTGAATGCCTGACTTAACTGTCCAGAGCTGTCCTGGATTTCACCATTGCTCTCTTGTCTTATTTCCTCTGGTTTCAATCCCACGTAAATGCTCTAAGGTCCCCTAAGATATCTTAAGGAAGATTATTGTGTCCTAGAGTCACAGCTGTGAATGACCATTCAGAGAGCCCTTCCTTCCCCAGGCAGACTAGCCTTGGAAAATCCACATCACTGTGGAAATAAACACTGCCAACATTGCTGCTTTTTTGCAGCGGTACCCGCAGGCAGCAACTGTTTCTTGATCTTGCTGAGCGATATATTTATTTGTTATCAAGGGCAGGCTGGGGCTTTTGCTGCACAGAGATGTAGCAGAATGATGAGGAGGTGGCCTAGGGGAAGAGACAGGGAATGTTGCTCTTGACACATCTATATTGAATAATTAGTGATAAGAGCCAAAGAAATATTCATGACTCTGTAGAAAGATAAATAGATTTTTGATTAAATTTGAGTTTTGTCTTTACAGCAGTTGAAGTTGCTCTGTGATTGGTAGCATGGAAATGAGTTTTTTATGGATTCTGGCTGACTGGAGGATCCCTTTTAAAGCTTTTAGCCAAGATAATGCTGCAGATATCTAGCTAGTGTATGCTGGCAAGAATTCAGAATGGCAGTGCCAGAAACCTGTGCTCTTTGGGCAGTTGCAATGCGGCTGTTGAATGATCGAACCAATCCAACTTGTTCAAAGGATTTATTATAACATTTTCTCCACCCAGTCTCTTAGAATTTTGCAGAATTTCAGTGGTGCCTTTTCAGATCCATGGGACATTGCACTGCAGTTCAGCAGACCTCAAGAAGGAAAACACTTTAAGGGCATTTGCTAGTGGGACACATAAATAGCTGTGTACCTATCCTGAGTTCTTCACAACACGTACATTCTTCTTTTCAAGAAAGTTAGCACAGGAAGCTTTCAAGGTGGTTGCACTGCTCAGCACCCACAATTAAGAGTTCTGAAATCCTTGTCGGAGTCATAATATACAAATAAAAATTCAGGAACACTCTGCAAGTTGAGATGCTGACTCTTCCAGTGCACCCCAGTGCCATTGCCATCCAAAAAGGATTGTACTGAAGGATATTGCTGAACTGTACAGGATACCATGTGGGATTCGAGAGGTCTGGCTAAAGTTTCTAGGTCAGCCACAGGCACCACCTGTAGTAGCCATTTAATGTACTGTGTGTGTTCATGACTCAGAGAGGCAGCTGTACCTTGCAGAACCTAAAATACATGTGAGAGTGAGAAACTCAAACATGCTAGGTGATGGGAGTTCAACAGTTACCTGGAATGTGTCTGCACTCCTTTTACCCCCCATATATTTTCCAAGAAACCTAATGTCACTCAGTTGTACAGAACATGTTAGGACTGGCCTTTCTGTTCTGAGGTGAGTAAACTGAGCAAATATCCTTGCCCTATGTAAGTCCTGTACTCTTTTTGCTACCATGTGTTTTTCTTTCCAAATTCCAGTTGCATTACTACGTTCCCTACAGTTCCCACACTGCCCTCCTTCAGTGTTCTGTTTAAGCAGTCCAGCACTAGTGAGAGTTGTACTTGTCAGGCCTGGGCTGCAGTCCCAGTTGTGGTGCTGCTCCTTACTTGTGCTTTATGTGTGCCTTAGGTATGGCCTGTACGCTCTACACCACTGTTAGATACGAGAAAAAGATGACATCACTGGTCAAGCATTCTCTCGAGTAATTTGTCTTCTAAAAGCTTACAAAATCACATGTTAGTCCAGTGTGACCTTTTGTGGTTTAGACTTTGGGGTTTTGGAACGAATAGGTGTAGTGCAGCTCTTGGTTTGCTATAAAGAGGCAGATTCACAGGAAACAATATATTTTGGAAGTTTGGGAACATGTACATAACATTAAGCAATTCAGTGTCTCACTCTGGCCTCACTTTCTCTCCTGTGGTGGCACTGCTCTTGCTTTAGTCAGAAGAGTACTCGTGGTGAGGTTCTGGTCGCCCTGTCCAAACAGGCCAGCTGCAGCTTTCCAAAATACTGAATAACCATGTTCCCATGGCTGTCAGGCTACACAGAGAGCTTGGGTAGTCTGTCCTACCCACTAGACACAAAACCATTCTTTCTGGTCTTCCCATGAGCAACTCCAGCCAGCTCTCTGAGGGAGGCTCTGGCTTTCATTATTGTGTTTTGACTCTTGAACCAAGGTTTTTAAAATGTAGTCTAAACTAAGGCACTACTGAGCAGACAGACTGTTTAGAATACCTGTGAGTAGCCCATGTCTTAAATGGGCCCACGGTTGGTGTTGTATTAAATATTGGATTAAGCTGCTCAATTCCACTTTTCCTGAAATTTGTGAGGGATCAACTGCATTTCTTTCTCCTCATGGAAGCTTTGCTGTCAAGGTAGATGCACTCCCAAGTGTACCCTGAGTTTATTGTCATGCTCTGCCAAAAGCTGTGATACCAAATCAGGGCATTCCGTGCCCATGGGATGATATTTTGCCATAAGATAAGTGTAGTGTGTATGGAAATTCAATTAATGGGCTGTCTCACTGGGCATTAATATAGCATCCTAGCACAAAGCTAACCTTGCTGTGCTTCTGGTTTGCTCATTACTTTGTGTGACAGGTATTGCCCAGCCATGATTGCATTTGTCACAAGAAACACATGCACAAATGAAGACAGGCTCAGGGACTGCTGGGAGGTGTCAGTATAAACAATAGCATGATTTGCACACGGGTTTCAGACAGTCTGCATCCCTTTCACTTGTCAAGTTACTTTAATGAAGGCTATAAAATAAATAGCCATGGCTATAATCTTTAGGAATTAAAATTATTACCTGGCAAGTTGAAGTAATTAACTCTTCTCAGCCAGGAATCAAACAAGAGCTATATGGGTAGAAGGATGTGGAAAGAATATATTAACTCACCAAGTAATAGTGCTACTGTCCATCCTTTTTTGTTTTTTCAAAGAAAAAAAGAAAAGGGCATGTTGCAATCGTGTATCGACAGCTTTTGTGACTACTGGTGTAAATGAGAATCATCTTAGCAGAAGAGATACCAGACATGGTTTAGGGATGCATCTGTCTTTTTTCCTGTACAAGGCTTTGCAGTGTGGGCCTTCCTATTAATTAGATACAAGGCCAAGTTAAAGGGTGGGATTAGAGAGCTGGAATTCTATACTCATAGAATATGCCTCGTCTTCCTTTCATTCCTTGCTTTGAAGAAATTCATAGCAGGGCCATAGACTTTTAACTTATGCTAGTTCTTGACCATTTTCTGAGCTTGTTAGAAATGTGCTCTTGTTGAGGTAAGGAAAAATGTGCTGGTTTGCACGCTTGTATTCTGTATAAGCAAGTCTATCATCATTCTGCTAAACAAAATGGAAATGCAC
The DNA here is from genome assembly GCA_013400495.1 of Nicator chloris. NCBI lineage: Eukaryota > Metazoa > Chordata > Aves > Passeriformes > Pycnonotidae > Nicator > Nicator chloris. The sequence continues at coordinate 209,894 of WAAE01026057.1, forward strand.
ATAACCATAAATACCAGGCTGTTACATGCTCATTTGACTGTATTTTGTCTTTCAGATCACCACATTATGCTTGTCCTGAAGTTATCCGGGTAAGTTAGTTAATATTAGTGTACATAAATACCTTTTTTGAAGTGTCCCTCGTTGCAAGTACGCAGATAGATCCTCTGTACAAGAAATCTGCCCAAGGCAGAGGCAAAGAAAAGGACACAAGGAACCTAAATGGAGTTTCGTTTGTTTGGCTCAGCCCTAAATCAAGCCATATTGGGAAATAATTGTGTGTTATTCTCACAGTACCCTTCACACCATGTGATCAGACAGAAGTACAGGAGCCTGGCTTAATTTAGTCTTTTGACCCAAGTGCCAATAGTCCCCTCAGCTTTCCTGTCTCTGATGTCGCTGTCATCTCAGTAGAAGAGCTGGAGTTGGCTGTTAGTGATGCTGTTTTCCACTAAACAATATTCTTCCCCTCTGCTTTCCCTTTTTCCTCTGAAAATAAGTATCCAAGATTTCAGTGCCCAAGATTGCCCCCTTCCAAAGCATATCTCCACTGTAAAGTCAAGCAGGAAGCACACAGGAGAGACCGTCCAAACAAGACTATGAGTTTCCAAATAACATAGCTGGTGACAAGCTCCCTGAAGAACCAGGGCACAGAAACACCCCTTCTTGATGTCCTTAATGTACCTGTTACTCTGTTTAAATGCCAGATCTGATAATTTGTGAGTTGTCAACCATTCCTGCCCTGCTCCCACTTCTGAGCCTTCTCTCACAGATCCCAGATAAGACTGCAAGCTGATGTTCACAAAAATTCAATTAGCCGGCTGTGTAGTGGCTTCCTCCTAGTTGGGAAGGCCACCTTGGGAAGCAGGTAGCTGAATTGAAATGTGGGGGTTTCCCATTCTCCCCTCTCTCATTCTTCAAGAATAATGAATTCATTTACTAGCGATTGGTCTTTTGAACCTCTGTGTCATTGCTACGCAGGGAGAAAAGTATGATGGAAGGAAAGCAGACGTCTGGAGCTGCGGAGTCATTTTGTTTGCGTTGCTAGTGGTGAGTCATCTTCCTTGCAGTAGCCTTTAAAAAGAAAAGAAAATTCTGAAAGTGCTGCTGTATTTAATGGCAGTGCTATTGACATCATGTACGGATGGGTTTTTTTAGTCCTCTATTTTTGTATCTCTCAGTGGCATCCTTTCCTCTAATTTCTACATCAGCCCCAAAGGAAAAGCATGAGGAATATTTCACTGCTTCTTTGAAACACTGTTGCCTTGCAAAGAAGAGCATAGACAGGCATCAAAAGCTTGTCTCAGTAAATGCTCTTTGCTGTGTTGTGATGTTGCACCATGTTTTTTGATGGGTAAGGATGTGTAAGGTTACAACTCCAAGATACAGGGAGTGTCACACAAGTTGTCCTTCACGGGATCCAAATATGGCTGGGTTTGGGATGTGTTCACTTTTTTCTGGTGTGTGTATGTATGTGCTTCAGCAGGTATATGCATACATTAACTGCAGTATTTTTTCAAGAGAAGACTTGAGAACCTCATCTTTGTTTCATGCAAGCAGCGAGCTACATTTTAATTTGGTACACATGGGAATATAAAACTGAGCCAGTAGTACAAAGTTTAAATTAGTTTCCATCTGGCTCAGTAATACTTTAAGTATTCAAAATGTGATATCTTCTAACTTACCCTTCTTTTGATCAGAGTTTCAATTCTCTGTGGAATTTATTCTGAAATGAAGTTCTCCTATAACACTCCTAAACATCCAACAACTGGGTGTCCAGCTGAGGGCAGATAGGCTTGGCATGTGTTATCAATTTCCATAGTATAATGTAGGAAAATATAGTTTATGTTAATCAGGTATATACCACATGCAGGTAAAATAGTCTATATGAATATAGGTTTTATGTGCATGTTAACTGCTTTGTATCTGTAACAGTTCATCTGATCATCTATAATTGTAAAAGTAACAAGCCTGAAGTAAAATTTTAATATTTTTGTACATTTATCAGTAAACCTAATTGCTTCACTCCAGTGTTTTATTTTGAAAAAAGCACTTGTACAATGTAAAATGAGGTAAATTCTGAATATTATTTTTGTTTAAAATACTTCAAAATTTTAGAAAATTTTTGTGTCAAAAGATATGCTGAATCTCTTTTAATGGTTCAAATCAAAATATCTTGAAGTAATCTTGGTATAATGCTTTAATTCCCCTTAACCAATCTGACTCCTTTTTTGTTTTTAGTCATTAGAATTCACTGACATTTTTGAAATTTTAATGTTTTTATCTTGATGTCGCATTGGAAGAATTTTAACTGACACTAGCTAGTACCTGGTCATCTCTTACTGAGCAGTTAATTCCATAGCTGATGAAATAGAAGTGTATAATGAACTCTAAATATAACTTCTTGAATTTGTAAGAACAGAAGAGAGAATGTGTCAAGATGGTTAGGATTTGTAGGAGCAGGCTTTTCGTTTTCAGGGGGATTCTCTTGTCAAGCTTTGGTGTCTGTTGCGGCATCTTCATCTGTTCCTACATAGACACGTGAGCCTGAAAAGTGATTGAAATAAGTCTATTATTGATTGAGAGTGCAGAGCTCACCAGTTAATTATGTCAGGATGAACCCTGCAAAAACTATCAAGAAATGATAGCAGATGGTAGTAATAAAAGAGACCTAGTTGTTCCCTTCAGGAAAAATGCCAAACACCATCCTTTCTGACTTCATCAGGGCTTAATTTGTGTTAGCCAAAGTACTGAACTATCAGAATGGATTTTCCTTTACGTCTGGAATGGATAGGAAGAATGCAGGTAACTCGGGAGGTTGGTTCCAGAAGGCAGGGAGAGGCTTTGCCTTCAAGGCCACTTGAATGAACAAACACCAGTAAGCAGTGCCCAGTCGTGGCTGCCATCAGGTGGCTTCCTGAGGCTGCGGTAAATGGAGTTGTTCTTCTCCCTAAACCATAGACACAGGATTGCTTATACAGATGCACTACTCACTGTAGTAAAAGCAGTGCCAGAGCTGACAACTTAAAGCTTCATTATCACAGCAGCTGACAGCTTGCAGCTTCCCACAAACCATCCTGGAAATCAAGGAAGCTCGGCACCTACTAGAATTAGGCAGTGAAAGAAGGAAGTGAGAATATCTAGGATGGTGCAGACTTGCTATAAAAGGGTATCAGCTTCAGTCGGTAGTTACCCTAAAGATTTCAGCTTCTCTTTTTCCTTTTTGTCCTTGCAGCAAGGAGAGGTCTTTTACTGCTTTTTGTGGCAAGCTGATGATCTATTCAAAATGTAGTTTCAGCTAAAAAAACTTCAAACCATTCATGTAAGTGAGCTACAGTAGGGAAGCAATAGGAACTGATGACCTGACCACAGCATGGGAACTGATTGGAGTATATTAAACAGGTAGAATGTCTGCTGCTTCCAAAGGCTAATGTTGGTTGGGGTTTCTTTCAGCTGTGTCATTTCAATGCTCCATCAGAAAGAGCATGTTCTTTACAGAAAGTCTCTCAAAAGCTGTTCACCTCCTTTTCAATGTCTGCAATAAACGTGTCTCAGGAAGATTAAAAATAAGGAGACAGTAAACATTGCTGCTGTGAAAGTATGCCCAGGAGGAATACCAGCACATCAAAAGCTTGAGCTGAACTTAAGTGAATCCATGCATCTTTGGCGAATTTGCCTGGAAAGGCAATTTCATATATTGCATTTTACTTTATACTGGTAGTCATTTTCTAATTAAAGGTCTGATTAAAAAAACCGATGTCCTCAGTGTTGTTTCCTGTGTTAGAGGAAATACAGCACCACTAAGAAATCATTTCTTTTCAATGGATTAAAAGCTTTTTTCGCTCATTATAATAATTCATTATGAGCTGACTTCCTCTTTTCTGTTCTCTCACCGTGTTTATTCTGACTTTTCTCCTTTGGCCCCCTCCAGTTCTCTTCCATTGACTGCTCTGTCCCATCCCCGCAGGGTGCCCTGCCTTTCGATGACGACAACTTGCGGCAACTGTTGGAGAAGGTGAAGCGTGGAGTGTTCCACATGCCCCATTTTATCCCCCCCGACTGTCAGAACCTTTTGCGGGGGATGATTGAAGTGGATGCCTCGAAACGTCTCACGGTAAGGAGGCATCGCGAGCAAGGCTTCATTTCTCGCCTCGTTGCAAGAATGGTTGAGCAGCTAAGGTAACTTCGTGATCTGGTGGCATTCCTATGTGTTTCCTCCTGCGAAAAGGAGTGGAGTTGGTGGAGTCTTTGGGAACAAGTTAGTTACCATCTCTTTTCAGTCATGAGAACAGATTGCTTTTGTATTTTTTCTGTACCCTCATGATTCCCTTTCATATGTAGCTCTGGGCATTTAGGAGAAATCCCTCATGGCTCATCACAGAACTACTGGCCCATTCACACACTTTGGAGTCCCCCTGAGTTGTCTGATTCTTCTGTCTGATACAGCAGTTTGCTGGGGGCATGATGTAAGCGTTTGAAGGTCATAGGTGTTAGGACTGGTGTTTGAAGCTTTGCCGTTAAACACTGTGATTTTCTTACATTTCTAACAGAAGCGTTGGCTTCTCACTTCACACCACATAAGCTGCATTGTATTCTATCCTGCATTTGGTCTGCATTATCCTCTAGCAGCCTTTAAAGCAATTGTCTGCCAGGGTACTCTTTCATCCTCTGCCCTGTGGTCCTGAGCGCTGCTAGTCCCACAGCGTAGAGCTCCTGGCATTCAGCACCGAGTCTGCATCTAGTATACATCTAATATACAGCAATGAGTATACATCCCATCACTGCAACAGAGACCCTGCAAGGGTGAGGACTGTGTAGTGATTGTATCCTTCACTAATACTGTGTTAATGTTTTAGGGAATTAAAAAGCATTAGCAATTAAAATAATTTTGGAAATAAGATTGCCTGCTTGTCAGTGGAGGCGTGTGCCTTTATGGGTACATTGCCCTTGTAAATCCTATTGTCAGGCCGTGGTGATGATTTTATACAGATTTACTAAGCTCACAGATTCTGAGTGGGAGTATGTATAAAGAAATGTAAATTTAAAACTCCTCCTGGTTCTTCAGTCTGCTAAAATATTTATAAATAAACTCTCAGATCGCTGGTTGGCCTCTCTGCTGAGATTGGTAACTACAGCATCAGTCTGTGCCAGCTGTGACGGTGCTTTTGGGATGCAGACACCTCTCTGCTAAGAAGTTAACTGAAACTCCCTTCACAACTCTTTACAATATTACCTGACAGCTGGGTTTTTCTTTCATTCATTACCAGTCCAGGTTATGTTGTATTTGGTGGCATAGGGGAAAAGGTCTTCATGTTATTTCTAGTATCGCTTCTTTTCCAAACCCAGTAGCCATCACATTTTGCAGTACATAAATAGCACTGATTGGAAAAAAAAAAAACCTAGGCACTTTCAAAGACCTTTTTTAAAAAGATTTTTAAAGGAAGAAATAACAACTTCACAAATATATTCACAGCAAGAACACTGCAGAGGTTAGGTCAATATCCTGAGATGTGAGACAGCTGTTTATCATGGCCAAGAAAGTCACCAATTCCCTCTCAAGCTTAGCTTCCTTTCTGTGATGTAAACATACCAGCTCCTCTGTTGTTTTGTTGGGGTTTTTTTTTCTCAAATATATTAGTACTGATGGTCTAAGTATGTTAGGGAGCAGATCATCAAGTGTTAGATCCTTTTTCAGATTGTTCTGAGTTTTTCCACAGGGCAGAGACAGGCCTTAAATGTTTTGAGTTGTGCAATACAGCTGGGAATGTAAGGCTGGGAATGTACGTGCATAGGAGAGAAAGCAGTTGAGGTAATTCAAGGTCTCAGAGTAACACCCATCCCCCTCCCTTTCTTGGTCAAAATTAACCTCTTGCTTCCTTAGGGAGGTAAGAAAACTCCAGATCAGGTAGTTATTGGCAAGCACTAACCGTTGAATTATGAATAAGAATTTGAAATAATACATATTAAAGAGCTGTGAGCTGGAAGGAAAAAAGGATGGCTCTTTGTTATTAGGTGCAGTCTTATTTTCATTATTGGAGGGTCTCTGGGTTTGCTGTCCCTGCTGCTGTCACACTCCTGTGCTGTTAGTGAGCTGCTTGCTTTGATTGCCAGGCAGAAAGGAGCTCTTTGTTTACTGCACAGGAGCTGGGAATATAGAGTTCATTCTGAGGAGAGAGCTGAATTCTATTTTAGCTGTGTCCTGTGAAAAAGGGTATAAATATGGGTTTATCTGGAGGCCTCTATTCCTAGAAAATATCTCACTTGAATCAATTTGATATTTATACAAAGATGCGAGCAAAATTGTGGCTTGGGTACAGTAAGTACAGATGTAGCTGTTACCATTACTGATCATTTGCTCAATACCTCACTAGTGAATTCAGCAGAAAAGTATAGTGAAATGTAAGGTCACTAGAATTTTTTCTTTAATTTTTCACTTCCCCTCTCTGCTTTGTTCCTCTTTTTTTAATTTGTATCTCTTTTCCTTTTCATCCAACTGCATTTCCCTCCCTGCAGTAATTGCCATTTCACAGCACACCCACACCTTCCCCAGTCCATCTGTTAAAATGATCAACAAAAACAGAACCAGCGTTCACATTTAACTGTCATCATTTGCTTCAGTTTCGGAGTTTGAGAAGATTAATGGAGGGGAGGGTACTCAGAATTCTTGTTGCTGGCCCTTTCCAGCCTTCAGAAACAGGCATTACCTTTCTTTGTATATGATTCATTTGTGGGAACAAGACTTTATTATGTCTTAGTGGAATATTGTTCACAGTCACCATGTGTTACATAGCCTCAAATACGGTTAGTGGGACATCTTTGACCACTGGGCCTGTGTTACTACACATGCTGTAAAGTAAAAGAACTCGTGTTTTACTTTCATTAAACATAAACTTTTCATTAAAAGTTGATCCTAGCTCCTGGTGATGGCATTTCTGACCACCATATTTATGAAAGGTGAAATCAAACAAAGAATGAGTACTAAGATGATCAGCATTTGAGAGAGTCTGTCTGAATAGTATGGCCTAAAAGAGCTTCAGTTAATGTACACAGATGATGTCTAAGAAAGGTTGTACTGGTCATCTGCATATTCATTAGAGGTAACTACTGTGGAGAGAAGGAGTGTTCAAGCTAAAGGAAGATACTGGCACAAAAACAAATGCATGTCAAATAGTCTTACAGGAAAGTAGGCTAGAAACTAGAAGAAGAATTTTAGGCATATCAGTGGGGTTCTGGGACAGCCTTCTAGTAGGAATAGTGTCAGGAGGGAAAAGTGAAGTAGTAATAAAGTTTGAGAAGGTTTATGGGAGGTGTGCTCTGTGCGCCTAAAGTACTGGAGGATGAGGTTTCTTTTAGTTATGTGCTCTTCGAATGATTCAGCGCTGCTACAGCAGAGAATTACAGCTCCTGTGGTAGAAACCAGTTGCATTCTCAGCCAATATTTTCTCCTCCAGAAAGACAAAGGCAAAGGGCAGAGGCACTTTTCTTTTAAAGATGGATAAGCACTATTGAAACTTTGTTTCTAGAGAAAGGTGGATCAGAGCAGATACTGCAGAAGCTGTTACTGTTCTTGCCTTGACATCTTATACTAGAGTAGAATGACTTGTCTTCCATGTTGAGTGTCCACATAGGTAGAAATACCTATCCCTGAATATTACCTAAAAATTCCTTGAATTGCACATATTTTCAGAACCTCGTCTCTGCTTTCTGATTTTGTTTTTTCTTGGATCTGATGTATGCTAATGGTGACCTGCAGAATCTAAAGAACGTTACAAAAATGAAGAAGGGAAAACCCACCTGATTTCATTTCTGTAGAAGGTCTTATGGTAAGGTGCCTATTCCATCATTTAAATTTTCTCACTTTGCAACCTGTAGAATAGAGATTGTTGTCCATTTGATGTATTTAGGCTGCCGAGGGCCTGTTCATGCCCCACGCACGTGGGGCAAGTGATATTTGCCCTTGTCAAGGTCCCTGGAGGCTGCTTTAGTACAGCTGCTACTGCTGAAAATGGTAATGGTTTTACCAGTGCTGTTTGCACTGCCAGCCTGAACCCTGTGACCAGGAAAAGCCTGTGTCTTGACATTACACAGTAGGTTTAAAGCTCAGACTAGGTGATCTTCTGGATGAAGAAGATTCATTCGAGGTGTGGGTGCAGAGATGGGTTCGAGGCTGTTCCCTTTCTGGACAGGGAAGCTTGAAATTTGACATGAGTTCAAGCCCAGAAGCCCTCATCTGTATCCACAGACTTTGAGAAAGTTTTTCTTCAGGTCAGAACTTTTTAGCTTGGCAACCGCTCTGCTGAGATCAGTGCCGAGGATGTAGACAGCACTGACTTGTTTTCCATCTGCCTGTCTGTCTCCATCTGTTGTTCCCTGCCTCAGAATTCAGACATAAGCTCTTTGTGGGAGGAGACCTCTTTTTCTGATGAGCTTGTGCAGCTCTGTATCACAGTGGGTCTCTCATCTGTCAGAAAAGCTCCTCTATGCTTCTTCAGTGTACAAGTTCAATATTTGGAAGTACTTTTATGTTAAATGTATTTCCATGATAAAGGAATTCTCCTTCTCCTTCCATTACAACATCTTAGCCTGCAGAAATCTCTCTGACTGTGCATGTGCAGTGGATCTGAGCATGTTTTGTTGTTTCAGAGATGATGTCATGAGACAATTGCCTGCAGTGACTAGGAGACATTAGGAAGCAGGATTTTTTACAACTTCCATAAAATGGTATTAAACTTGGCAAACTCATGTGCAAACAGCAAGAAAAACCCTCTGGGGAGGGTTGTTAAATGCCTTCGTCACATAAATGCATTTAAACGTTGTGTTTAAATGAAGGCAGGAGTGAGATTAGCTCCCATTGTGTATCTCCCTCCCCTGTACTGCACACTAGAAAGCTTACAGACTTCTTGTCAAAACCAATCGCCCTCCCATAACCCTCCTGTCACTTCAGTGCCGACAAAAAGCAACAAAGCATTAATTAATTACCTTTAAAACAGTAGCGAAGATGTTGGCAGCAGCAAGCATACTTCTAACAACATTTCAATGCAATTGCAGTTTGAATTGGCATAGGAAATGGATTTGTAGAATACTTTTCATATCTGGGATATCCCAGCATATTTCACAGCAGTGGTTTTGATGTGGATTGGATGGCAGATGTGTAGGTAAATAGCAGCCATGAGAGCTGTCACACACCTTCAAATGTCTATCAAGGTGCAACAGGGCTTCTCTTTCAGAAAAATGCTGTGTGTTCATTAGTTTGAAGGAGGTTGATCAGCAGGGATGGGCAGAAGGCATTTGACATCTCTGAAGAAGCCCAGAGGTTCTGTGACTAAGACATGAACTGGTGACCCTCTTTTCTTTCCCCTCTCTAACTCAGAAAGTGAAGTGCTGTTGTCTGCTTTGCTGTGGCATTTCTGCATATCACAGGCACACAAGAGCACAGTGTCCCATGGAGACAGAAAATGCAGCAGGAGATACAAGCATGAAAGAGGCTTGGACATTGCGTAGCTGTATCATCTGCATCTTGTCTGAAATCATTAATCTCTCTACCCCTCCATGTGGTGTATGGGAAGTAATGGGTAGATGTGGGTTTTACCAGCACAGGAGGCACAGTCCTCCCCTTAGCAGATCCTCACAGAACTATACATCTGTTAAGGAACAATTCTAACATCCTGCACCATGGAAGCGGTACAAAATAGGCTGTCCTTATGTTCTGTGGTTGTACCTCAGCTAGCACAGAACCAGAAGGAAGAGGACTGTGTCTCCAGGCTGTTGGGGAAACTCCCAAACCAAATCTTTGTCTCTACGGGAGATGGCAGGGTGTCGGGAATACTCCACCTTGCTCCTAATGGTGCAGGGGTTAGAGGACTACCTAACAGAGGGGAACTGTGATGAAGGGGAATTACTGTGGAGGGCTGAGGCCACAGCTGTGCAAGTCTGCCTGGGTCGGTGGATGAGTGTGCCAGAGGCATTGGTGTTGGTTAGAAGACAGATAGATATATGAATGCCAACTGCACCTCTGATTGCAGTGTTGATACACTCTGGGGTTTAAAGAAGGCTGTTTGTCTCCCACACTGTTCCCTCCAGCCTCCTGTCATGCTTTCCTAAGGTGCATTCTGTTGGTTCTTTGTTTTCAGGAAAAACCCTGACTCACTTAAATAAATGATCTCATATAGAGCCAAGCTCACGTCTTAGTGGTTTCCCAGACACGGAGCTGTTGTTCCATAGGAGAGAGGTCTCTGATTCCTTGCTCTCTGTGGCAAACACTTTATATCTCTGAGATTGGGTTGTTTGCCTGTTCCTTATTTTTTCTTTTCTTTTTGTTTCTTTTTCTTTCTGATTCTTATTATTGTGGACGTGGAATGTAATAAGAGCAGGACAGCTGTCGCCATTCTTCCTGACCATTGTAATGGGTCTGTGATTTCCTCTCATATGAGTTTTCTTCCAGCTCTCTCCTGTCTTTCCCCTGAATGTTGCACAAATGTGAGCCCATGTGCAGTGAGTATGCATTTTTTCTGCACCTACCAAGGTGCTGCATAGGGATTAATATAAAAAACATTGCCCACATAACAAATAATTCCTGGACATCTAAGAAAAGTTCTTTTCTGCTGTGATGATTAAAACAAAACATATTTGGAAGGTTCTGCTGTATGTATGTCATATGAACCTTCTGTTCTCTCTGCTGTTAAGGGTTTGTCTTGGAAAAATCATGTTGCCTTCTTTTCCTGTGCTTGTGGGAAAAGATACCATCGTAATGTTTGTGGGATCTGCCTTCCATAGGTGGACATGGCTACTTTCAGCTTTAATCAGTCCTTCATTGCACAGTGAAATTCTCATGTGTGGAACGGGAAAGAGGGAGGTAAAATAAATTCATGGTCTGGTGTTCAGGTGCAGAATTAGTAAATTACATAGAACCTTATTCTGCTTGGTCCTTAGGTTTTGATGATAAATGTGAAGCCAATGAGTCCTGTATCCAGAGTCCTAGAATGAGTCATGTATCCAGGATAGTCGCACCACAGATGCCTAAATCATTTTGTATATTATCTGTTTGAACCTATTTTCTTCTTTCTTCCGCTCTCCTTTTCTCCAAAACAAAACTAGAAATGCAATTTTAGTATAAAGGATCAACTACTCTGCACATACAGAAAGGAGCAGTTAGATTACAGAGGGAAGGACTTGGGAAGGGAAAAGCTTGAATCTCCAAATCAGTTACCTCTGAAGCCTTGCACTTAGCATTTGCCTGGGATTTGCTCCTGAGTGATGCATTATGTCTGGAATTAAAGTGTCATTTCCAGTGGGATGGGTTAGGATGAGCAGCTCTTTATGCAGCATAAAGTTCCTCTTGCATGCATAGGTCCATCCCTGAAATTTTGGATTTACTTGAATAAGCCTTGAATACGGATGACTTGTGGAGTTACCTTTCCTATTTTACAGCACTAATTCCTTGATTTCTTTTCCTTTACAGCTAGAACATATTCAGAAACACATATGGTATATGTAAGTAACTTTTTAAAAATTTCTTTGCATACATTCATTGTTGATTCTGGTATTCTAGTGGTCTGTGAAGAGACTGCTAGAAGAGTGAGACTGGAGTTTGAAAGCAGGTTTCAAACACAGGAGAAAAAGGGGCAGAGAACAGAAAGACGTCTAATTTTTTTTATTTTTACTAATTGCGTTTGTATGTACCAACCCAGGAGCTCCTTTTGTACAATGGCTAACAACTGTTTGAAATAAGACATTCAGTCCAGCAACTTGCTGTGTTAAAGAAATACCTGCAGGTGGTCAGCAAAAAAATACACAGCTAGCAACCATATTTAGTTTAGTTGCTATCCAAGTGCTACAGACCTTGTAATACCTTCTTGACAAGAAAGGTATTTCAATCTTTCATTTGTTCCTTCTTGGCATCTTGGCTTTTCTCTGAAGTAGAAACAAAAATGATGATATTGATAAGTAAGCACCTGTGAGCAAGAGCTTCTCTGTCTCATAATCCCCACTCCTTCTTCGCAGAAAGCTAAGAGGCTGCTTCTGACCTTGTAACCTGTTGATGTGAGAGTACTTCTGTGACTTGATTAAAAACAGCAGTCCTGACAGTGAAACAGGAGGTCTGTGAGAAAAGTACACACCTGTCTGGTGGTTTGGGTGTAAGGAGGATTGATGGCTTTTAGAAGTGACCTTGCTCTTTGTGTAGCCTTAGTAGTATTTCAGGAAGCCCAAGGAAATTAATTTTTTATACTCTGATGTCCTACTCAAACTAAGGAGAATACTTCACATAATAAACAAGGAAATTATGCTTGGATACATTTCTCAGGATCACCATTTCCCAGATGGATGATAAGGAAAGTCCTACCTTCATAATCCCATCATTACTCTTGAGAAGTATTGGAGGATTATGTGAACTGATATATAAACCTGTCACCATGAAAAAAACCACTTTTTCTTTATTTGTTTTGT
>WAAE01026059.1:0-41971 GCA_013400495.1 Nicator chloris
TACTAAACCTCATGAGATTCCCATTTTCCCACTTCTTGAGTTTGTCCCTTTGGACGGCGTCCCATCTTCAGGTGTGTCTTTATTGTGATATGGTGTTATCTTTATGTGTCCAAAGATAAAAAAATATGGGTTTTTTCATTTGATTGCATTTATTAACCAAATATCATATCATGATACATTAATATGCTACTACAATAACGTCTTTATAAGTTAAAAACCATTGTATAATATTTTGGATGGGATGTGGATTTATTAAAATGAGTTTAGTCATTGCGTTAAGCAGAGACCTCACTGATCTCAAAAATACCATACTCAAGGCTCTACTATTTGAAGTATAATTTTACAAATAAAAAGAAATACAAACCCATACACCTGAAAGCACTTTTCTTAGGCTGGATTAGCTCTCTGGCTCAGTCAGCTTTGTGCTACAGATCCCTGACCAAGGTGTTTTCAAAGTGCCTCTGTGGTCTCAGCACTGTGTATCACAGGTGGTTGAAGACCTTTTTTTTTCTTTTTTAAACTGTCACTAAATAAGCATCTGTGTGAGAGAAAATAAAAAGTTTGAGTGCTATCAATTGATTTTATTATCCCATTCACAAGACATGAAATTATTTGACAGAACTATAAACCAGGGGGAAGTAAACATTGCAATCATCCTTTAGAACAGTACCATGAGAAAGGACATGGTGCTATTAGAGTGCTGCTAGCTTTCCTGAATGCCAAAGGCCAGCCAAGGCACTTCTCAAAATGTCACAAAAATTTCTTATTCAAAACAGTGAATTTTATGGCACAGAAGGTCCACTGAATTAAAAACAAAATTATACAAAGTATTACAGGTATAACATGTGAAGAAACAGGTATCACCTGTTAAATGATCAAAATCACTGATTTATAATGATGTCGGGAATTTAATTTTATCCAAGTCTAAGGAATTATTAAGAAGAAATGGATCTGTGGGTGCAATTTCTACTCCCATGTGACCATATACTCTGTTCCCTTACTTATATGGTATCTGATATGAACTATTATTCACTTTTTTGATCATGGCTCAAATGAAACCTGGGAGAGAAAAGTGCTAGGAAAGCAACATTCTTGAAAGAGATGGCAATCTGAAGCTTTAAGTTAAATGAGCGTAGAGTTTAATTTCAGCTGACTTTTGACTTTACTATTCACATTTTAGTTTAGTTTTGGGTTTTTTCCCCAGAATTTGAAGATTTTTACTGAGTAGTACTGGACAGAGCAGGATAACGATGAGTTAAGAACATCAAGCAGTAAGAATGCTAGCAATGCATGATAGTAACGTAAATTGTATTTGCTATTCTGGTATTTTTTATGATATCCAACTATTTTAGGTCAGTCATGCTTGACCAACCTCATGTACTTCTACAACGAGAAGACTGGATCCAACTCAGTGGATTATGAGGACAGCATTAAATCCTGCTTATCTTGACTGCAGCAAGGGTTTTGATGGTGAAATACAGACTAGGTAAGTGAAAGTTGGATTATCAGTGGCTGAACTGCCAAGAAAGAGAAAGATTTTGGGGTTTTAGCGGACAATGAATTGAGCAAAAGCAAGTAATGAGCCTTTGAGCTGGCAGAGAAATTCCAGCAGGTCAAGGGGGATGATCCTTCTATTCAGCTCTGATATATGCCTGGAGTGTTGGAAGTCTGTTCTGGGCTCCCCAGTACAAAAGAGACATGGGCATACTAGACAAAGACAATTAAGGATTGGAGCTTCTCTCCTAGGAGGAGAGGATGAGAGTTGGGGCTATTCAGACTGAAAAAGAGAAGGCTCATAGGGGAAATCTTGATGGTGGGTATAAATGCTCTGATGGTAAGTGAAGGATGGAGACAGACTCTTCCCAGTGGTTTCCAGTGAAAGCACAAAAGGCATCAGGCACAAATAAAAACATAGCTGAGATTCTATCCAAGACTAAGTAAAAAAAATATAGTGTGAGAGTTCAGCTAAAAAAGATTACCAAAGAAGGGTGTAGAATCTCCATCTGTGGAGATATTTAAACACAACTGAATGTAATTCTGAGCACCTCTTTATAGCTGACCCTGATCTGGTCTGGACATTTGGTGTAGACAATCTTCAAATGTGTATTCCAGGCTCAAACACCCTGTGATTCTGTGCATTTCTAAACATAAATTTAACTCTCTGCTTCAGACTGAAATTACATTAAAAAGCCAAGATCTTCAGAAGATCAAAACAATGTTGAACTAATTACTGTCTGAAGTAAATATTAAAACAACATTTGTAGTAACTCAGATGGTCCAAACTTTGGTCTTCTGTTTTACACGACATGTTTATAATCTGATATTGTTTCTACCTTACAGAGAGACTGTAAGCTAATGCCAAAGTCCTCGCTGTTCTGGTAAGAATGTTTAATTTTATCCTTTTTATCTGAAACTATGTCTGTGAGAGACTTTTCATTGGGATAGTGGGAGGATTACCTCAGGAAACATTGGCCCAGAGATGATATCATGAATTTTTTTGGTTCAGAATTGGGTTTCATTTGTCAGGGAAGGTTTGGTCTCTTTTGATGGTGTGAACTGACTCGCCAAGAGAGCCATCATAAATAAATACAATCCATTTTTGATTTTGTATAGAAATTTTAAAAGTGGCAAAACTGCCTCTAGACAAATTGGTTTAGATCTGTTTTTCTCTGTGGTCCTGCTCTATTAGAAATTATCTTCATTGAACTAGAAACTCTCCTCTCTAGACTGTGAGGACTGGACAATCCTTATTCCTCTTCTGTGCTGGTTTTAACAATTACAGAAATAAAGAATCTACTCCCTTTCCCTCCACCCCTTCCAATAACTGAGGAATGATAACGAGAGATTATAAATTGGAATAACAATTTATTAAAATCGCAATAACCACAGCAATATTAATAACAAAGGATATACAAAAGAGATAAGAGTGTTTTACCCACAAGAGGATATTTATCTCCAAGAATAAACAAAGATGCTTCCTAAAATTAGCTCTGCCCACATAGTCTCCAGACAAAGGCAATATTGAGGGAATTCACTAAAGGAAAGGAAAACAGGGAAGGGACTGGCAGTGGCAGAGTGCTGATCCCAACCTCTTGCCTCCAGAGAGAGACACAGGCAAGGTAGGGAATTTCCAATTTCCGACACTTGGCTGTTCCTTCCGAAACCATGCCCCCAGCAATGATGTGGGTGGAATGGAATAGCAAAGTGATAAAAACTTGATCCCCTTTTCTCCTAACCAGGACCTAGCCGAAAAAGATTTTATCATTGTTGCAAAACTATTTCAGCCACTGGTCCTAAGTCATGTTCAGACTATTAAAAGTTCCCAAGAAAATCCCGTTCACTGCCAGATATGCAGAGCAAGTTCAGTGCTGGGAACTCTGAGCTAGGCTAGGCATCCCTAATAATATAGAATTTATTCAACAGAGAATTCACTTGGTGTTTTTCTGAAAGCTGCAGACTCTTCCTCACAAGCTCTCTGAAGATTGGGTAGAGGCGGTTTAGCACTGGGCCTGCCCCAGGCTACTATGTCCTGCAGAGAGACAGAAAATAATGTCTCAGCCCTGGAACTGTTTGTCTAGGAGTTGTAACGTGCAAACTGCATCTACACCCTTCCTGTTTGCTTTGCACCATGACCCAGACTCTCAAAAAGAGCCCAAGTGCTGAATTCTCATTGTTGCTAATGCCAGTGTAATGGAATTGCTCTTAAGCGCTGGTGTGAAATTTCCCCAGGGTTAACAAATATTTAGTCCATGACTACATGGCAAGTCTTTTAAGCCTACTGGCATATTTCAAAGTGGCACTTTGAAAGGGTGCACAAATAATCTGAAAGAAGCTATGCAAAAAGAAAAGTATGTCTGAAACGCAGGAGCTGTTTCAATCTGATCTTACAGCCATGGGGTGTCCAAAAACCTGTCAAAGGCTGAGAACTAATAAAGACAAAAAGCACATTATTGGGACAGTCCCAGTGCTGTTATGAAGTTAAACTGTGGCATAAAGAACCCACAAAGAAAGTCAAGACACAAAGTAGACCTTAACAAGGCAAAGGCACAGGTTGAGCCAGATTTTCCTTTAAGGGACTACACTGAGAAGCCTTGGGCTGTGCTGATTGTCTTCCTTGGTAGAAACTTTAGAGATGACACGTGTCCGTGTTCTCTGTCACTATTATAGCACTCCAGTAAATGGGGAATAAGAATACTGCTTACTCATCCTGCATGTCACAGTGTCTGGATTTCAATATTGCCTATCTCAACGACGCTTGTTATAAGTCATATTCTCAAGAATCCCATTGTTATGGGTTATCCAACACACCTTTTAACCAATTTATAAACGGAGGAGTTGTGGAGTCCTCTTGTTGTAAGGAGGCTAGAATTGGATCTTACCTTGTGTTAACTCCTCCCTTGACCCAAACTCTAAACTCCACCCCTACAATGCCCTATAAGATCCCACGACCCTGCCTTTGCCGGGTCTCTTTGTCTTCATCCCCCTACCCAGCCCTGGGAGAAATAAATGGATTCTCGAGCTTGACAAAACAGAGACTCGTCTCGTTTGTTCCCCTGCCAGCGCCAGCAGCTGTATCCTCCCTGGGCACAATGAACATTGTAGAAACATGCTGCTACTGACATCTACTCACAAGTTTTCCACATACACATTGCATTTACTGGCAGATTTTGCTAAAGTAAAATTCACATTTGTCCATTGTTTTCAGTCCTGTATTTTCTTTTTTTTTCTCAGGCTCCCCTAGATTTCCCCATAATGGTGCCCAAGGTTAAAGGTAAATTGCTATAAATGGTTTTGCATTTCGTTTACACTTATTGCTACATATGTGCTGTTCCATTTTCTGCAGTGGTCTCCCATGTAGCTTGATTTTCCTTAATCCTTTTGTATGATCACTCTTTGCTTTGAGGAAATGAGACCTTGAAGACAGAACCAACACATCCAAGGCAGTATTGCTCGAGAAATGTTTCATCAAATATGCCTCTAACATGTGAAGCTGGAAGTACAACTTGATTGTTGCACTAAATTATTTAGATTTTTATATACATAAAATTTAATCATACAGAGTTCTCTGCTTCAATAAATGATAGTATTTTATTTTGATCTCTGCCATTAAGACTGTATCCTTACTCTCAAGAAGTGTTCCAAGGATCCTCTAATTAGACAGGGAAGCTGATGAAACTTTTTAAACTAAGAAATTATAACCATATTCTCTTGCCTTTGACTATGCCTGCATGAATACATATTGTCAACAGCATTTTACTTATGTCAAAGCAGGTTTCAGATATAGTTCTTCTAGATCTAAGAAGCAGCCAGGCTGTTTGATTTCTTGCATCTTCTCCAGCATTTTCCTTTCTCTCACTCTCAGTTATTTATTGTTTTTCATTACTAATCACTGAGTGCCTCCAGAATTATTGTCATGCTTGTCTTCTGATAGTAATTTCTTATCAAATCTTCAGCCCCATAATTCTATAAAATGCCTTCTTTTTCATAACAATAGGCTAATTCATGTTCAAAGTATTGTACCCTGCAATCTATTTCATAGTTTCCCATAAGCATTTTCTTTTGATTCCATCAATTTATTTTTCATCACCTAGCAACCTCAAAATTCAGAAAACAGAAATGAATCTGCAACAGATATTTTATTAATTTTCAACTTATTTTCAGAGGCATTTTATACTGTCCTGAGATGATATGAGAAAGTTAGAATTTGACTTTGAATGAGATATTTATCCGGGATGATTTTATTCCACTGGGGTTATGGGTCATTAAATGAATTTGATTGCAGTTCGGCAGTCACCTGAGATATTCATTGAAAGTTCAGAACATCTGTGTTTCTCATCAGATTTGTCTAATAGCACATTTGGATTTATTCATAACAACCTGAAGAAAAGAATCATGTATTTATTCTTAATCTGCCTACACATTTAAAGGGAGTTGGAATTAAGAATTTATGTACTATATGAAAGAAGAAAAAGAGGAAGATGGTCTTGAAAAACAGAACAAAAAATCATTTATTACTCAGCACCAGCCTCATATAGGGTCATTTGTGGAATTACATTTCAAGCTTAAAGGCGATAAGGAATATTTCTAAGGTAGAAGCAGAAGGTTATGAAGCTGGTTGCAGAATTATGATCTTTATATGGAATCTGAAAATTCACAGTAGAATTTTATGTGAGAAAATAACTTTAATCAAGGCCGTGCTTCCATTTTCGTTTTAAAATACTAAGTGGATTTTGTGGATTTTGCAAACTTTGTTACTTGCACAGTTGTCAGCTGATTTCTGTAGGGGCTGTTTTAACGCAGCCATACGGACCTTCTACAGCAGAATGCAAATGATGACAGTATACAATTCCCTGTACTGCCTGCATGCTGTAAGATCAGACAATTGTGAATTGTGGTCGTGAGAATGACACACTAGAAGCAGGGGTTTCTCCAACATGCTGTAAGAAACAAATCTGGAATTCTGCCTCTGGCATAGGTCTGGCTGTGCATGAGATTTGAATTGGCAGATTGCAACTGCTGTGGTTACACAGGTGACCCAGTGGATTTGGCTGCCTTTCTCAATTTTCCCTTGAAAAATATACCACTGCATTTTTAGAGCTCTGTCAAAGGAAAGGCGACTCCAGTTTTATATCCCTATTAGCCTTAAGTAGTTCAAATCTGCATCTCCTGTCTCTGCCCAATCCTACGTTTGATGGGTTACCCTGCAAGGAGAATTTATTTTGTCTGCTTTTTAGGAACGTGCAGCTGAGAAACAAGAATGTTTTTAACTGGTTCCCCGTCTCAGGAAGGGTGAAAATTTTTTCACTTTTCTGCCCTTGTACCTAAAAAACCAAAAATAACCCAGGAAGATAAAAAAGGGCAGGGGGAGAGAGAAATGGAGAAATAATCAGAAAATGACCAGTGTATGCCTATACACAACGGTAATTTAAGGTTTTGGGTACTTGTTTACATTTAAACATTGTTTTCAAGCTCACAGTTCTTCAATCACCCCATCCATGTGGGCTGTTATAAAAGCAAGATTATGGGTCTGAAATACTCACAGACTTACAAGATGATGTGGTCAAAAGTGCAGTTGCAGCTGAATCAGGTGAAGGGATTTTGTCCCTCAGGCTGCCAATCTTCTCCCCAGCCCTCACCCCTGGTCTGCTGGCAGACTTTTATGTGCTATAGTTCCTTTGCTCTGCACAAACAGTCTCAGTTTTTGAAAAGGCCAACCCAAAGGTTAAAATTGACAGGATTTATGCCTACCCAGGGTGTTTTGACCGGAGCAGATAAAGCAGTGGCTGCATTTCAGGCAGTGGCCATCCTGACATGGTTTCACCTGGAACACAGGGACGGCTGAGGAGGTGGCCTGGGGACAGCAGACCAGCACCTGACTCAGCAGCCTCCAGAACAGTGTGCCTACCTGCCAGCAATGACCTTTTTCTTTCTTTTTTTCAGGTTTCTTAGCTTTAACAGTGCTGGTAACAGCTGTGTTTCAAGCAGACATGGTACTGATTTCTACCACAAATCAAAATAGCTGTTGCTGTGATTGCCAGTTTGTGTGGTGTCTGAAAACCTGAATAAAAGACAATATATTTTAAAGGTCAGCTCCTCACTGAGGAAAGAATGTGGATCATAAGATAAAAGAGACTTTGTACGTTTGGTGTATGATGTTAATCAATGCTTCATCATTTATTGATTTTTACTTAAAAAAAAATCTCTTCAGTAATGTGTCTGTCTGGCCATGTATTATCTTGTATTTGGAGGTTATGGGATTCTAGCACCATCAGAAATCTTCCTTTTTCACTCATTTGACAGAATTAAAACATTATAGTCACTTACAGCATGTTTATTGCACTCAGGAGATGCATTTTATGAAGGTAACACCTAATTTTAACATAAACAAGCACCCATCATCATTCATAAAATTGAAAAAAAAAAAGGTTCTTCAGCTGTTTGGTTTTGTTTGTTTTTTTCATGTTGCCAGCCTGTCATTTAGTGGTGATAGGACTAAACAGAGGCAAGCAAGGAAAGCAAATTTAGCTGTGAAGCCCTGCCAGTGAACTTTCCATTTTTTCAACAGAATAATATATGTTCTGTCATGCATCTGCAGCTTTACTGGTTCATTCAGCCTTTTTTTGCCTGGCTGACATTATTGCATCATTCAATTTAAAAAAAAAAAAAAGATGGACAGGTCATATAAGTGAAACATACAAGGTTCATATATAGACTATTATATATAAAGCTTAAATTACAGTATTGGTAAACAACCTTACAAATTATTTTAACCTTTCAAAAATAAGATCACACTGTGGAACTTTTATGCACATTCAGAAAATCAGAGAGGTCAATATTTGGGAGATTTCAGTCAGCATCTACTATTTTTCAGATTTTCAAAATATTCCTTACTTAAAAGTCATCTATGGTAGCTCCACAAACAATTCGCTTTTAGAGGACAAGTTCCTAGTATTTTGCAAACTTTTGTTGTTGTTATTGCATTCTGGAAAGTGTGGTCTTTTGAAGCATGAATTCTTCAAAGATGTGAGGATATTTCGGGACCACATCATTCATTCTTAAGGCACATCAAATGTTGGTGATACAGAAACAGAGAAAATTAATGGAAATATTTTCTCTTTTCTTTTTTCTTTTTTCCCATAACTATAGTGAATAATAAAGAGAACATTTAGCTATGTCCTATTTGCCTAAGAAAAGCCATCTGTTCTTTGAGTTGGGTGGGTTGCCTTACTGGCCTGTTCTTTGACAACCTGCTAAATGACCTCAATAAAGTAAAATTTTGGGTAAAGTCCACCAGGATTGTTTGAGATTATATTAAAAAAAAAATATTCAAGCATGCCTGTAAATACCTAATCACAGAAGACCCCAGAAGAAGTACTTGGAATACTAGGTCAGAGACAATATCTTAGCTCCATATCCAGAACTATATGTGTCAATGAGTTGGCTTATATGTTTCTTTTCACAATGGCCTCTCAGTCTGTGTTTGCACTATATCTTCACCAGGAATATTTCTTCCTCTTCAGTAACATATATTTAACCACTTCAGATATCTTCCTTGATTTTTCATTCTTCTGCTTCATTCTGTCAACCACCTTTCTTAGATGGTCATACAGCAAGAAAAAATGTCAAAATGCCCTCCAAAAATTATGTTATTCCTGCACTCTGTTCTTTAATAAGGTCTTAACTTGTATTTCTACGTTATGAATGTTTACTTCCCAGATATCTTAAGAATTTTTTTCTAAACTGTTTGGGTGAGGAATTTTGAATGGAAAAGGTGTTTGCTTTTATGACTCAGATTCATGAAAAATGCTGTTCTTCCTCAGCTCCTGCTTCTGCAAATACAAACACACACACACACACACACACAGACACAGAGACACACACACATTTCCAGGGTAGTCTCTTGGCCGCTGTTCTTACTAGAGCTGTAACTTGTACATCTATGACCAGGGTGGAGCTCATGCAGAAGCAAAGTCTCCTCTCCATCCTCTCTGACCTGAGACAATGTCATTGCATGGTGATGACAGAAACAAATTTGTTGGCTTCTGGACAAAGAGGAAATCTTGCTCTTGGCAACTTGTCGTCTTTACACGTTCTCTGTTACATTTCGACAAATCTTGGCTGAGTCTGGCAGTTCCATAGCATGAAACACTGCCTAAATTAGTCTGGCAGGTACAACAGATGTGTTCATCAGAAGTTCTTTCTTTCCTGTAGTAAATTAAGACATGGCAGGTTGAGATGTTAAAGAGAAATGTGCCTCTTTGATGACTAAACCAATTCAAATTCACACAAGAGGGATTAATTCTTTGCTTCTACCAACAAGTTAAAGAACATAGTTAGCAGTTCTGCAAGTCTTTTCTTCAATTGCCTAACTTGTTCTCAGTATATTACCTTGTTTGGTCCTCACATTGTGTACTTTTGCTGGCACTTATATGTTTCATAATACTTATACCTGAAGCTCATATGACTGGCTGAGTTTTATCTGCTGTTCACCATGTCATAGTTTGCAAAGAATCTGCTAAAACCTTGTAAAATATTCATTAGTAAAAATTTCTGACTAACTGCAAACAATCCTCTTGGTCTCAGCTGCAGAATATATGGGATCAATATGCTTTTCAATAATAAATAGGTTCTTGCCTCCTTAAAGTTGTTTAAATAATAACGGTAAACTGAACTTCAATATCTAGGGTGGCAGTCTATTGTTTTGGAATATTCACCTATACTTTTTATGATTATTAATATTGATATGAATGCTTAAACCAGAATTTCAATTAAGCATTTTCACAGTTGAGGGAAAAAATAAATGAAACCACTCCAAACAGTGAAGACACATATTATTATGAGAAAGTCATAATTTTGAGACAAAAGAAAATAATATCTGAGATTATAATTGGTCTTTTAAAAGACATCTGGGTGATTTTGGCCTAACCCATTTTGAAACTATGCAAGGCATAGCAGATGATCTTTTCTGATTTCACATCATCTCACAGAGTACAGTATAACCTTCCTAACTGGCACTTTGCTAATCCTCATTCTTTATGAATCTGCACAAAAAAATTGGCAGTGTTTTCACTTCCACTGAGTAAAGATTTAAGATTAGGAAAAAGTGCTGAGAGAATGATTCATGTATTGCTGGGATGTCACTATCTTTAGAATATGCACTTAGTAGGATAAAGTACATTATTAAATAGCTGACATGTGTGACATACGTCCTTATTTTCTGTTCCGCTTTCATAGTCGATAAATTTCTAAGCCTGGTAAAATATATGGACAACTCGGTAGGTATTGAAATTGTAAAACTTTACCACACAAAATTCTTCATTCTCATTGCAGAATCCAGGAATAAACTGGGCTTCAAGCTTTTGGAGGTTATAGTTTTGTGTGCAGTTGTGGTACATGAGCTGCACAGTGCATCTGCTGAATCATAAATTATAGCTGAAATTAATCATGAGATTCCTCTTTCTGAGTCTTACAGTACAAAACGATTTCTAGACATTGGGGGTGGTTTGATTAGGAATCTCTGTTTGCAGTGATTTTTACTGAGAGGAATTTCATGGATAGTTTTTCTCTCTGCATATATTTTTGGATATTAAAACTGGTTGTTTTTAGGACTTCTAGATTCCATTTCAGGATGGGATTGCCTGGAATTCTGAGAATTTGTTGGGGGTTTTAGTTAAAATTAAAAGGCACAGCTGTGTAGATTTAAATTACTACTCCATTTTAATTTAGACAACAGTCCCTTACTACAGAGAAAAATATCCTACAAACTGATGTCAGATCATAATTTTCCTACACCCTGTCTGGTTCACCTACCTTCATAGACCCTCTCATAACCCTGCTGCTTCATGCATTTTTTTACTGTACAAATGCCCTCAGGAATGGTGTTCTGGATTTCAAACACTAAATAGAATTTAATGTTTAAAACACTCGAAGTTGCAGGTTTTAGAAGGAGGACAGTAAGGTGCTATGAAAGCAATTAATATTGTCTTTTAAAGTCTCAAGAAATCATGCAGGCTTCCTTATTAATTATGGTCATGGGTCTGTGGTCTGCTTGCCTTCAAAATACTTCTTGAAAAGGGTGCTTTGGGAGTAAAGACTATTATAGTTTATGTCAAAATAAACAATACATATCCTTCAGAAATTGTGTAGTTAATAATGACCATGTGATCACCCTCAAAATAAATACAGTTCATCATAATTCCTTTTTTTTCCAGAACAATTGAAAAATATGTAAATTACACTTGAATTGAAACATTAGGAAATTGCTTACTTATATATTTTTACATCAAGTTCATGAACTTCATAAGATTTGCCTTATCAGCTCTTCAAAATGACTAGAACAGAATTTACCACAATCATGAATAGTTGATCAAATCAAAATCTGTATAACATTCACCCACACTAATTCTAAAGTTGTTTCCGAATGAATCGTTATTGAGAGTATGTGTTTCCATTCTTAGATTTTGCTTTAAAAGTTACCTCATTAAATGATGAATTACTCATTCTTTTAAGAACAAGACACAACTTCCTCTTCCATTTAGAATCTTATAGCATGATACGTGTAACAGCAATCCCATGTGAGAATGCTCACATAGCATTTGTTCGATATTTATATTCTTTTCTAAGTCTCTGGGAAGATACATGACCTTTTTACACTAATATCTAGCACTACGTTAACTTTTTGGCATTCCAGAATTGCCTGCCCTAACATTTAAACAGAATATTCGTGCTGCAATTTAAGCTAAGTACATTCTATTTCTTCCTTGTCCTCTCTCAGAAGTCAGAATAATTGAAGCCTGTCTTTTTATAACATCCTTATTGTTATTTCTTGAGAATTTATTCTTCCCTGAGTTACCTTTTCTGCAGTGGTTACTGCACTTTACCAACTGGTGAGAATTCAATCTCAGAGCAGAAAGCGGCTGCTAAGGAAAATATTCCTAAGAGACACTTACTGCACTTGGCTGAGANGAAGAAGACCCTGTGTCTGTGGGGCAGAGGGACTAGTGATTGGCAGGGTGTAGCGAAAAGGGGGGGAATTAACATAAATCTGGGAGGGGATGCCTAAAGACACAGGGTTCTAGGAGAGAGGTAGGTGAAATGCACCACAACACTTTTCTAGAGTCTAAGCATGCTCTTTTATTGTCAGCTTCACTTTCCTAAGTTAATCGCTCTCTGCTGTTCAAGATTGTGAACTCCCTATTTTCTTTGTTCTTTTTTTGAACTGAGACAGAACAGTTGAGGCTGGACCACAAGAGTGTATAATAATGGGAAGTGTGCTAATTGCTGATTTTACACATAATGCTCCTAATAATGTAATTCAAATCTCCATTTGCTTTCTTGTTGGCTGTTTTGAAGTATAATCTGTTATCCAAGATATCGGCATTGAGATAGTTATCCTCTATTTTCTACTGTTTCTCCAGAACTCATTATTTGTCTCTATTTAAGTGTCTGTATATATCTTTATTCAACTACATAATTGACGCCATTCTAATTTTTTCAATTCGTCAAGCTCTTATTATTATTCTTTTCCTGAAATATATTTAATGTTTCATTTCCCAGGCTTTAAATAACTCATAAGTTTGATTAGCTTAGTGCCTTCTTTTCAATTCTCCAGTCTAAGCCTTTATTTGAATCCCAAGAGTCCCTAACTAGGATTTTCAAGGCCCAGTTCAAAACTCAGTAGCCCAACATGACTTCAGACACTAATAATGTTGCACTTGGACTGGTATTTTTACCAATTGCACTTTTCTATGAGGAAGCTTAACTGATGTCTAATATTTACATACTTCTAAAGGGTGTTTCAGGTAATTAGCAATACCTCCTGAGGTTATAATCTTCTGTGAGATCAGCTAAAGTGAATTAGCTGAATAGCTGGATATAGCTGGAACAATATTGTCATACATCTCTGCTGTGCCTCCTTTGTTCCTGCTCAAAGACCTGGATAAAGACCATTATAGCTGCACTGTGATGGTAAAGTCTGTCCTCTCTAGTTGCCATTCACCATACCAGTGTGGCACTGGGCTGTGGACTTCCTTGCTAGCTGGGACTGAAAGGGCACCAGGAACCCAGGATGTCTCCCCTGTCAGCAGCAGTCACTCTTCCCTATGTTATTCCTCAGATCTGTTTTAGGCATTTCAAGATGCAGATTCAGACTCAGAGATTTTTTGCTTCCATACAAGACTTGCTTCAGCTGGTCACTGTGGTTCTGCACAAGGCCCCTGCTCTATAGGACAGCATTTTTAGGAAGTGGTGCATCCAGAGAGTGCTGGCTCTTTGCTTTCAGTTGAGAATCAAGCCACATTTTCCACAGAAGATGAAAAGGAGGGCAATGTTCTGGGGCCCCTTCTCGGCCTCTATCAGATAACACAGGAATAAAGTAACTGTGTGGAGTTTGGAGGTTAATCTTGGTGCGTGTTTGCAGTGCTTACTTAGTAGATCTCTGTAGAGTAATCTTCTTGACAGTGAGAACATCTTCAAGCAACCTTGATTCCCAGAGTGCCCATTCCTTACAGCTAGAGCTGCCAGGAGGGGAGCAGAGCTATTTCTGCTCTAGTTTCTGCCGAAGCTTTACTGACAGTGGAAAGAGCTGCAGATACTACAACGAGTGATAATAATACCAATGGGTTTACTCTGTGGCCTGCAATGTGAGGGTCTTTCATGTTTAAATCATGAAGAAGACCAGATAAGACCATAATGTCTTGTGGGATAATTTGTCTTGATGCTCTCCTAGTTTTGGGGAGGAGTTTGTGGCATTTTGATACTCTCTTCAACACAGATTTCCCCTCCACCCTCCATTCACAATGGCAGGGGAGACTTTACTGGTTCCTCTTGATAAAGTCTCAGTCTTCCCCCCTTTATGCTGTCACTTATTAAAGTCTCTTACTAAAGTTACGCAAGTTGATTTTTAAGCAAAACGCTCTCTGCTTTGTTCTCTGCTCCTTCTCCCACAAATTGTTGATTTTAATTTCTTTAAGGTTTTTTTCTTGTTAAGACTAGATTAAACACATTAGGACGACTTTATCCTGCAGTATGAAACAGAGAAATAGTACCAGGTATTGTCTTGGCTGCTAATTTTTTCTATTTTTGAACCTCCAGCGTGCCAATATAGGACTAACTTATGAGGCAGTAGACTTAAGTGAAAAACGTGTTGTGGAACTGAAGAGCAGCTGGAGGAAGGAAAGAAGCTCAGCTTAGTCACAACACACTTTGTTCAGATATATTGGTTGTTAAACTGATGTGACAGGTAGTCGGGCTAGCACATAAACAGGGTAGGCAGAAAGGAGAAATAAAAAGGCTATATAGGCTAGCTGTAAGAGTTAATCTAAACTGCTGCCTCTTTGAAGTAAAAGAACAACCAAAATATCAGAAAAATTAAAAATGGGGTGGTATGTGTGTTTGTGCAGTGTTTTCATTTTGTTTGTTGTTTTTTGTTAGTCATCAGACATTCTAGCAAGAAAATTTGAACTTACTGGGCAAAATTATTTTTATATTAAACAGACAAATGAAAAAGTCTGTGAGAAATTCCAAATAGCTGCAAAGAAATAAACAAATTTTTACCAGAAAGTTTGGCCAGCAAATAATAGAATGATTTGACCACAATACAGTGGAAAATTTTACACATGAAATCTGGGCTGGTCATTTCTGCAATATTATCGTGATGGCTCTCAAAGTTTGACAACACTATTAAGGAAAGATAGAAAAATCAATACAGGCATTGTAAACCACTCTTTTGAGCTTACAGTAGCACAAAGCTGAATTTTGATTTGTTGTATCCCTATAGTTCTTCTTGGCTATTTCCATGTTATTGCCATAGTGCTGTTAGATTTTTGAAAGTTAACTAACATATTTGCTTTACTGCAACTTAGAAAAGCAAAAATCTGGGCATTAGCTAGCTGTAGACTAAACTTCTACTTCATCCCAGTGAGATTTTAGGGACCAATCTCAGTAGCAAAACTCAATCTAAACTGTTTTTAATATATTCTTTTTCCCTGTTAATAATCCCCTCTAACCACAGCTTAGTTTTTGTGAGTGTTTCTGCTCTCTCCCCAGTAAGAAGGTGTATCCATAACTATTTTGTATCGGTTACAAATATTATTCTTGGTATAATAGCTAGAAAATTTGCCAAACTACTGGCACCACTAGAAGATTATGAAAATTATAAAACTCCCAGGTGGTAGGTAGTTCTTATATGTCTTTCTTAGGGTGTGCACAAAAATACAATCAACATTATTTCAGATTTTGAGTTCAAATAATAACTGGGAAGAGGAATATCTTTGCAGACCTGTTTTCTGCCGACAGGTTTGGAAGATGAGTATTTTCCTTCACTCATGTAAGTTTTCTATTAATTTTATTGGAAGAAGTGATCTGGTTCTTGCATCAATAATGTAAGAAGTCTTTACATAAGTAAAGAACTAATTAAGCATTTTCTGTCATTTTTGTACGTGCCATAGGAATCCCAAGGATCAAATTGAGGGAGAGTATTCATCAGTTAAATGTTGGTAGAATAATCAAGAAACATTCTTAATTCTATCTCTAATTGTTTGTGGACCAACTCAGCTCTTTCTGCAAAAATGGCAGAAAATTTTGGGGGCTTTATAT
The DNA here is from genome assembly GCA_013400495.1 of Nicator chloris. Lineage (NCBI taxonomy): Eukaryota > Metazoa > Chordata > Aves > Passeriformes > Pycnonotidae > Nicator > Nicator chloris. The sequence goes on from WAAE01026059.1 coordinate 16,096, forward strand.
ATATATCTAGTTAACAGCTTAAGCAGAATGCTTTCTTGCTCTATTTCATTTTTCTTTAAAATATATTTTCCAGCTTTTTGGATACTATGATAAAATATTCTTACTGGAAATTTTCCTGGGGAAAAAAACTTTCACCCTCCTAGTACTTGCAAGAAGAAAGCATATAAAATGAATATAACCTAGTTGAAGCTAACTTATCACAGAAACTGTTGATGTCCACCATATTTTGTGGTGGAATCACTTTTTTGTGGGTGACATTGGAACAGTGAGAATGAAATTAATGAGATACATTCTTTTAATGTGCTAAATTGGTTTGAGCCCATTTGGGTTATTATTATGCAGTTGAATCCAGGAAAAAAAGACACCATCAGTCCAGTGCTTGGTTTTTATGGCCCTGATTGGCTTCAGCTGGGACTTCCACCCACACTTACTGCTCCAGGGCTACCGTTATACCCAGGGTTGGGACCTGTTCCTTTCCTCAGCTGTGTTATTGGAGTGTTTTCCCCTCTAGCTGCAGGCTCTAAGTAGTTTCTCACCTGGATAGGTGCGAAATAAATATCTGTTTTAGCCTTGTCTCTGGCCTAGTAAACTTATACTTTGGTAAGTTTTTGTCTCTGGCCTAATAACCTTTTGTTCTTGACTAGATCTTGGCCACAGCTCCTTTTGAAGTGTGTGGGGCTTTCAGAGCCACTTGCTGCCAGCGTCTATCCCAGCCCGCCTGGCTCAGGTACTGGGGTCTGCGCTCCGTTAGTAGGGCCTTGCCATAGCTGGGGTCATCTTTCCCTCAGGAGAAGTCTGTCCTTGCCTCTCCCCCAGAGATAGCAATTATCTGACTGGTGCTCAAGGAAAAACGATCATATTTTCATTCAGAAAAAGGGAGTTTCAGAGAGCAGGAGCTTGGTAAATAAATTCATTGGACAGGTCTGTGCCACAGTAAATCTTCTGGGCTTCATAATGCAAGAGGAATAGTTGGTTACCCATGGTTATATGGATACAAGTCAAAAGACCATTTTGGCATTTAACTAACAAATTGCATGCTTTAAAACTCTGTTTATAACTTAAGAGACAGGGACATCTAAATTTTTTCAGTTACCGTTGGGTTTATCCTCATCATCCAGCCTGGGTCAGGGTAATAAAGTAAATTCTGTGAGTGGAATCTGATGCAAAGTGTTTGTTTAATTAAAAACTACACGTTTTTAAGATTTGTGAGCAGCAGATTTAATTTGTGGGAGCAGATTTGTAGTTTGTAACAGGAATTTTAGCATGACATGAGCAAAAGAAAATTGAATTCTCTGTCTGTATATGAGGCACCTCAGTGGGAGACTTCTGTATACATTCGTCTGGGGCAGATTTTGTCTATAAAACTATTTCAAAACATTGCCCAGCAACTACACTGACATGTACTTTTACTATGTTGCAGTTCATAGCTCTACAGAGCATAAGAAACAGAACAGCAGGAAAATAGAAGCATTGAATCCTTGGTGACTGATTTTACTTGTGTTTTTTCTTGTTCAGTGGCTGGTGGACTTGCACTGAGATATGACATCGGTAATAAATTTGCAGTCTTGTAAAAACAGTTTCAATGACAAAATATGCTTGTTTGAGTTTGACTAATTAAGAAGTCTGTCAACCCTATTGAACCATATCCCATGGCACTCTAATCTACCCAGTCAAGAAACAGACTATTTAAGAATTATTGAACAGAAGAAAACTGGAAAAGGATAAGAGATTAATAAGGTCACAAAGAAACTATTTATTTGGAGACACAAATTTACAAAGACTTACCCGTAAATTCAACTTTGGGCAAGTGAATAATGTTATTGAATTCAACTACGTGTCCCAAGACATGGAGAGCTAAGCATGTAATGTACCTCTGCAGGATCAGGACTTACTTCAGGCAACAATTCTGCATTTCAAAATAGCGTATGAACTCTCTTTAAAAATTTTGCAATAATAAAATGTTGAGTTTCAAGAGAAGACTACCAAAACCTCCTTTCTCCCCCTTGGTCTTGACATTAAGGGACTCCAACATAACACTTCAGTCTGAAAAACACAAAATGTGTTTTTAAGGTGGACGTGATCCATGAGACCTGGTCTGAGACCTCCAAAGAAAATAACAATTTTAGATAGCTCAAATTTTGTGCATTGAAATTTTCATCTCAGCTGAACTTTCATAGCTCACATTCTACAAAACAGTCAGCTGCAGTTCTGACAAAGAAGGAAAAATAAATAATGATTGTAAGAACTTGAGCCAGAGAAATTAAATTATATTACTGAAAAAAGGCAGTAAGTAAAGGGCAGATCTGGGATGAGAGATGAGGTTAGTACAACAGATTTCTCAGTACAACAGATTGCACTTCAATTTGAATTGAGATTAGTTTGTGTTTTCAGTTAGTACCTTCTTATTTTCTTAATGAATCTTGCTGAGAATTTAATTGCTTTAAAAATGCATATATTTTTTATTTACTGGGTGTCTAATATCACTCATTTCATATTTATATGTGTATTAGACAAGAAATACCTCTAAAAATGTAGTAGAGGCCAATTGGCATGCCTCACTAGGACCTAAAACCCCCTATCAGCAGTAAAATATTTCAGTAAATTGAGATTTTTTGAATAATCTTTCCTGAGTAACAGTAGAATAATTTAATTATTCCCTTCTTCTAAGACCTTTAAGTGCACTTGTATCCTGAAACAAATGTATGTTTCTCCCATGAATAGTTTTCTCTCTGACAACATAGTTCCACTAATTTCAAATGAGTTCCTCTGTTTTCAGAATGTAAATTATACTAAATTATAGTAAATACTGTTAAATTATATTCTATTTCAGAATGGAATAATACTAAAGATTTTGGGAGGGATATGTCATTGAAAAACAAATCTTTTTAATATCCTTTTGCCACTGTTCATGAAATATGATGTTCTTATTAAACATTTAACCACGAATAAGGTGTATTGAAGGAGCAACGTAAAACCAAGAAATCTGCAGTAATACACTTCAGATCATATGTTCTTTAATCAGAAATATTATATTTATTATTGTTTCCAAGTGTCCAGAAAATGTTGTAGTTTAATGGTTAGAACTTGTTCAAAGCTGTCCTAAGCATATCCTGAAACAGAAATGAGAAGCCTAAATTACATTCTGTGATGTATTTCTGCTGGAAATAATGAAGATGCTTTTGTCCGCCTTGCAGGCACTTGGAAGTATGAGAACCTGAATCAAAATATTCTTAGTACACACTAGCATTGTTTAAAATAAATCATATTATCAATTGCATGTCTAGGGAAAGTGTTTTTACACAGCTGAAGAGAAAAATGAATTCTTTTACTTCAAATGCTGAGGTGCATTATAACAGAACTTTGTTGCTCAAGAGCACTTCCTACTAACCTTACTTACGATTAAAGCTGACAGTTGATTTTTTTTTTCTTCAAATCCTATTAAATCTTTTCTGTCCCCGAAAGAACAAATTTTCCAGGAAGCTTAGAAAAGAGGCTATTTCTGCATTGCACATCTATTATTTAGAAATTTTACAAAGTCCATTTTGAAGAAAACTCAAAAGGAAGCCTTTCTCTTACAAAATGTTATGACTTGAACTGAAATTATGACTCTGTTCCTCACCATCCATCTCCTTTTATTAAACAGTTTGGCCTCCTACAAAAATTACATATGAAAAATTATGAAAAATACAGTTCCATCAGGTTAGAAAGGTTTCCCTGAAAAATTAGATTATTTATCATTTTCCTTTTAAAATGCCCTTTTCCCACCAAAGTGCCAAAGGAACACCCAGTGCAGATCAAATGTGTTCTCACTATTTATGGTTTGCCTCATGAGGCATTTTGGAGGACTTCTCTCAGCAAAGAAAGCCAAAGGAAGGGAAAATTCAGCAACACAATGGAGTTCCTCCAATGTATAGCAGAAACACTGTGGGGAGAATGCCTCTAAGCATTCACAGGAATGTAGACCTTACTGAAAGGTCTCTTGTCTGCTGTTTATATAAAGCCTTGGCAATGTCCCTTCTTGATGGACTGATGAAAAATATATATTTTACAAAGATCCGGACTTATTGGACAAACAATTCAATAGATATGGTTACAATTCCGTATGGCACATGAGTGCCATTTTCAGTAGTTTGATATTCTGCCCATTTTTACTCCCTTGACACCTTAAACACAAGTTATTTTAATGCCTTAACTTTTAGCTTACATATTTTCCAAATTCTGTATTGCATTAGTATGTAACTCTGAACGTCATATAAAGTGTTAGCAAGTGCTCCTCACATTTTTGTTAGACAAAACAATCCTTTTCCAGCCTGAGAGCTAAGGACGCCATTACGGCTTCAGGCCCAAAAAGTATAAACAAAGGCAAATTGGGGGGAGCAAAACTGAGAGGATGGAACTTCACCACCTGAAGCTGTAATTGGACAATTAACCCCAATATGCAAATGGACCAAACTTATAAAAGTGTGAAAACTCCTGACCCATCGTCCATCTTGACTGTAGCCTCAGCCAGGCTCTCGTACTGCCCAAGGTGTATCCTTTGAGGGCTTTTTTAATAAATATCTACTTTATTCCTTTAACATTGTCTAGCCTCTGTTCTAGGTAGCCTCTCTAGGCATCAATTTTATCTGGCCATGTGTGGTCAGTGTGAGCCAATGACACCTGATCTGGAAATCTTACCTGACAATTTGTAGCAGAATCTGTATTCTGCTCCAGGGCCAGCACTCCGTAGATTGGTGACTAAAGAAGAAAATGTACGAGTTTTCTCTATCAAGGAAATGTAAAATGGAAACATCTTTGGACTAGAACTCAAAGAAAAGTACAAAAAAAGATGATTTTGAAGAGTAATATGTAGGTCTAAACTACAACTTGAAGGATTAAGTCAAAAGATTTTACTGTACTTGCTTAGGATTTCTCACTGGGTTAACTATCAAAATTTTTTAGAGTTAGCTGTCTCTTTAAGATATTAAGCCATCTCTTAAAGATAGAGGCTATCTTTTCTGATGTTTTATTTCCATTTTCTGTGCTTTTCTGACTACCACTGATGTGCTGGCTGGTTGGTGATTGCATGTCCATTACTCATTGTTGATCATGTTTTCCTGTGGAACCACTCTTTACCAGACTACTGTCACTTCATCTGAAGGCTTTATCTGCATTTGCTTTTCCAAAGACAGCAAAAAGCATGGCTGAGATTAATCTTAGATGTGTATGAACCTTCCTGGTCTTACTGTTTACCAAAATATTAGAAAAAATTCTCAACAGAGGATAAGTATTAGAGAAGGACAAATGAAGAACAAAGGCACAAGCAATCATAAAACAATATGTATTTGTCAGGCTTTCCTGCTAAGTTATTCTAAATAAATGTCCCATATTACATCTCAGAGGATGCCATTATATTTTGTACTTTATCACTACTCCCAATTGCATCTTGAATGAAACAGTTTTTCTGCAGATGTGGGGATCAGCAGTTAATGTCTAATCTCCACCTCTCCATTCCCCAACCCCTCCCCTCCCCCTTTTTTTTTTCTTGAAACCACAAGCAAAATAAAGCCTTGTGCTCAGCAAAAGTAGATATGAATGAAAACACCCTGTTATTGCAGTGTCAAGCACCCAGGAGGAAGGTCAAGACTGATGATAGGAGGCACTTTGACATGAGAGAGGATATTCTGCCACTTCCCGAACACTTTGATACCAGAACATAGCCATAAGTAAAATGCAAATTCACGACTGTAGATATTAATGTGAATTCAAATTTCTACTGACACAAGCAAAAAAATGGAATTTTGAATATACTCTGCATTTATTTTCATGCTCAGGTTAGATTTTTGTGGGTAAATTGCAGAGTTAACTGTTGAGATTAATGATTGAAAATAGTTTCAACTGATAAATAGACTAGAGAAAGTGTGGTCTTCTTTGAGTACTTTCTGCAATAAGAGAGAAAGACAGTAATTTGTCCAATTATGCCCCTTACTCCAGTATTGGCTATTGGTATTAGTCTGTGTCTGGGGCAAGGAATTTTGGTTTTCCATGTGCTTCCTAGCTGGAAGTGTCTGCAGCAGAGATGCCTGTGCTTCATTTGATGTCAGCCTCACCAGACAAGATCTTGTGGACCTGATAAGCATTTCCTACCTGATGGTGATGCCTATGAAAAAACAACACGGCACAATGGAGTAGAAGGAGCAGAAGGAGCAGGATTAAATTTGCTTCCCAGAAGACCTTGCAAGAAAAATAAGGAAACCACATGTAAATACTGTGTGATTACATAGGAGACATCATATTGATGCATTGGAAAATCACTTGCCTGCATCCTTCTTATAACTCCTTATGCCTCCCCCTGAGAGGCCACACCAGGAGGACACCACATTTTTGAAATCTAGACTGTATTTAATGTAAGGTAAATTATGGCTTACATCTCATCTTTATCTGGCTGTGCATAAGATTATTATTGTAAAACAGAATTCTCCCAGCATTTCATACTGCTGTGCATACAAGCACATCCTGTCCTTTACTGGCATCAGTAACAGTTGTTGAACTCTGTCTAGACCACTACAGTCAGAGGCTGGGTCTCCACAAAGGCTTTAAAACCTTGTCACGGGCACTTTTTAAACTTACAGTAATAAGAGAAAAATCTTTACAAAGGCTGTAAATGAGGCTGTTTTGTTCCTTCTTCTCTCTTCTTCCTTATTTTGTACATAGAGGTCTTAACGCTTCACAAGAGTTCATGTGGAGGTAATGGTAATAGAAATAAATAAGGGTTAGGCTGGTCATCAGAGCTGAAAGAACATGCAAAAATTCTTACTGGCTGACATGTACAACATGTCAAAATAGAGACAAATTGAGGTGGTTTTTATCATACATAATTTGCATGACTTCTTTTTTTTCCACATTGAAAAAAGATAGAAAGCACTAAGGTTTCTCCCATTATAAAAATCACAGGCAGCCCTCTGGTGATGTAAGCTTCTAAAATAATTATAATTATTGATAATTAAAATAATTTGCTAGTAATCTGTCTGTCAATTTCTAACAGTCAGGAATTGATTACTTCCTAAAAAAAATGTCATGTTTGCTTTATTTTTTCCTTTTTGTGTGCCATTCTGAAATAATTACAAAGAATAAACTGAAACAAAATGTCATCATAAATATTAAAGTAAAACCATTTCAAAGATCAACAACATCATGTCACCAACTTGAGTGGAAAAAACTTTCTTTAATAAAAACTCCCACCAGAAACCTGGTAATATCCTAATCTTAATTCTTACTCATCTCTGGCTGTCCAAGATTAATTTCCATTTGTATTTGCTTCTGTACTTGAATGGTGGTTCTTAATTTGATTAAATTTTAACCCTTTCCTATGTTTTTAAAAAATATATTTCTTATGTGTTGACATTACGGTCTTTCTGTAAACATAATTTTTCCATGTGATTTTTAACTTCACTAACTTTACATGAATAAATCAAACTATAAAAGCGTTCTTATTTAGTAATATCTCAAGACATGAGAAATACCTTGTAAGGTAAGGTAAGACTCAGTAATCTTAATGAGTTATCATTTACTAAGTGGAGTAATAAAGGTGAGGTGACATTCCAAAGAAACTACAAACTGTTGATTTTAACAATTTATTTGGGAATGAATCTTCTGAAATCAGAATTCCTATAACTTCTAGGATTTTGTAATCTAGGTTGGATGTAGCTCTGAGCAACTTGTTCTAGTGGATGGTGTCCCTGGCAATGGCAGAGTTGTTAAGACTCAATGGTCTTTAAGGTCACTTCAAACCCAAACAATTCTGTGATTCAATGATTCAGTGATACTGACTCTTTTTTATTTTGCTGTCATGTCAAGCATTGATCCTCGGCAATTTTCTGTTTATAAATGATGTGTTAAATTTCAAACACTGTCTAAATTTAAAACAAAATTATGGTAAGCAATCTCCAAGAAAAATGCAAGCCACCATCACATAAATTTTTAATTGAATTCTACAGCATGGATTTTGATATATTTCTGAAGGTTTTCAATGATCAAAAAATTGGGGAAGCACTGGTTAAAGCTGCCACAGCAGATGCCATCAGTGGCAATTTGTGTTTTAATTGACAAAGGTTTAGTATTTACTGAAGTAATGAACACTGAGACATACTACTGGCCTCTGATACTGCAGAAGTAGTTCAGGGAACATTTTTTGCTCTAATTTTGAATGCCTGTGTCAAAACATGATCATCCAAATGCAAATGACATTGCAATTGCTGGATTTCAATGACGTCTCTGACAGGAAAAGCAGGGTAAGAATGTTTATCCATATATTCATTCATTACTGTTTCTCAGAATATTCTCCAATATCAAGCAATCCTTGATCAAGAACTTCCTGAGCAAGAAGTGGTATTTTTTCTAATGAATATGTAAAGCAAGTTTTACATATGTCAAAATTAATATGAAGACATATAAAATGTAAAGTGAGATTTAAAAGTTTACACCATTCCTGGTTTTATAAATGCTTGGAAGCCACAGCTGTGTGCATCTAAATCTGAGACATCCTTAATAGTCTAATTAATGACAGAGAGGAGTGGGGCAATTACAAAAATAGAACACTAATTTAGGCACAGTCACAGTCTCTTTGCCAGGTTCTCTATCAAAGGTAGTTTTTCCCCCTTTTTCACTGAAACAGAAAGAGTCTCAACCCGAGAGATTCTACTGAGTCAGGTGCCTGAAGATTTACGCCGCCTGTCCCCCTAATTTCTCTGAAGCAACCTCATTGTGTGTACCACCTGAGAAGCTCTTTCAAAATGTGTTCAATTTATGTATTTTTATTTGTCCTAATGGGATATAAAGCATTTTCCAAATTACCCTGCTGCTGGGTTTTTTTTGTTTGGGTTTTTTTTCCCCACAAAAACACAGCTGGCTCTGAAGATGTAAAACAGGTAACAGGACTTGGACAAGAAATAAGGAGTGTGTCCAGTCTACAATAAGAAAAGAAGAATAAACACTAAGACGTAAATTTGGTCAAAGTATTTGGACTAATGTACTATTAATAAGCAAAATGCTTTGAATTTTTGGGGGGACCTGGTAGATAGTAGCACTTATTTACAAATACCTTCCAGATATGCTTTTGCAGAAAAGACTAACTGGCTTTCTTGCCAGCCAATTTTCAGTACAAAGGAAGATATTAAACTCATGTTTGGATCATCTTTGTTGAATTGAGTAAAATTCAAAGAATAGATGAAATTTGATTTGTTTTCAATTAAAAAAAACAAACAAACAACGACCAAACTATCCTTCAAAATAAATTATTCAACCTAGAATTGATAAAGGCAAATTTGTAAATGAGAAATACACTTCTATTATTCTGTTTTTTCTTGACATTAGGTGAGAGTGTTTGAGGACTGTTGGTTCCAGTAAAAAAAAGTGTAATCTAAACTAGACTGATGGACTACTTCATTGAAAACATATTAGGGGAGGAAAAAAAAATGTAATTCTATAGACTTTAAACTGGTCAAGGAATACTTTTAGGCCTTTTATCTAAAGTACAAACGTGTGAAGTTCAATAGCTGAATTTAAAATTCCTATGAGGACTCAGAATAAAAAATTATTCTGAAGTCAATATATATATGTCTTAATCCATCAACTATGTTAATATATAATATTATATACAGAATATATTGTACATAAATATATGTAAAGAATGTCACCAATATTAAATATTCTGATTAAACTATTTAAATGTACTTAATTAAAATTACTTTGTGTGGGTTTTTTTACATTACTACCTTTTGAGGACAAATTAGTACAAAATCATTTAAAAATCAGCATTTTTTTGGCAGAATAGAAAGGTGCACATTTGTTGTGTCCTGTTGCATATATTTCTGTTGACAGACTGTGGCTTGATGGAGGGTCTAAATGATGCAGGTGGGATTTTTTTTAAAGTAGACTTGGATTTCCACCACTTTCCACTGAATTTTGATTACATTCTGAGTACTTTCTCTGTATCTACCATAGCAGTTTCCTGCTCATACCTCACTTCTGCAGGCAGGTAGCAGAAGCACTACAGCGTTTTTGCCTACCACTGGTTTTCCATGGTGAAAATTCAAGTAGGAAAAGCATGGATCGGTTTGTACATAACAGATCCATTTGCAGTGGACTGGTGAGTCCCCACTTTTGTTGTCCCTGTCAGAGAAAGAAAGTTGTTTAAGGAGGTGTGCTGGCAAATTTGACTTTAGGGTTGAGTTCCTGTCAAGGTGTTGGGAACACTGTCCAAAAAATCCAACCCTGCAGGTTTGTACCACTTGAGTGCCCCTGAATACCCTTTGTTTGAAGGGAAACTTATACACACATCAAAAAAATAAGAATTTTATGCATAAAAACTTGGGAATCAATTTCCATATACCATCCCACTGAGCAATGTGTCATTACTGAATTCTCATAAAGATACATGCTGAGCTATTTACAGGATGAACCAAAGTAATTAGCGCTATCTGTTGTAATTAGGAGTCAGTCAGTCTGTCATCTGAGATAACTATGTTGCAATATAGATAATTTTCCTGAACAGTAGATATTGCATGGAATTATTTGTCTATTAGTATGGTGATACCTCTCCAGATAAAAATTTCAGTGATGGTTGGGAGAATAAGATGTTGCAATGACTGATAAAAACATCATTATATTGAGTTAATTTCAACATTGTTTCTATTCATATGACTGTACTAATTCTACCTTGATTTTATGTTTTTATGGTTTTGTTAAAGAAACACAGTCACGGTATTTAAGCTAGAAGAAGAATGAAAATTCATCTCTTTGTAGAACTTCACTGAAGTCAACAGAAATAGAACAAGCTTGACTTTTTTTTCAAATTTCTTATTTCAGGTATGGGATCCTGGATAAACTTTGTTGCAGTTCTAGGAAACATCATCAAGGAAAAATCAATTTGAACATACAAATTGTTTGCACAGCAATAACACTTGATAGTTTTTATAGGTTCCTATTGAAGGACTAATGAAGATTTTGCATGTAATATTACTTGATTAGATCTCTCATACATTAAACATTTATTTGCATGAAAATCAGATAAATAATTGTAGAGGGTTGCCCCTGACTGGACTCCAGGCATGCACCAAAACCTCTCCATCACTCCCCTCCACAGCTGGACAGAGGAGAGAAGAAAAAATAACAAAGCGTTTATGGGTTGAGATAAGGACAGAGGTCGCTCACCAGATGCCATCATAGGCAAAACAGGCTCAAATTAGAGATATTAACTGAATGTATTGCTAACAAAATCAGAGCAGAATAATGAGAAGTAAAAACAGACCTTAAAAACACCTTCCCCCCACTCCTCCCTCTTGCCCAGCTCTACCTCCTACCCCAGTGGTGCAGGGGGCTGGAATGGGGGCTCATCAGCCCTGGTTTCTCCCCCCGCTCAGGGAGAGAAGTCTGTCCCTTGATCCAGCAGAGTCCCTCCCATGGGAGATAGTTCTCCAGGAACTTCTCCAATGTGAGTTCATCCCAAGAGTAATAGTCCTCTGCAAACTGCTGCTCTGTGATTTCATCTTCAGGGCAACAATTCTCTGTGAACTGCTGCAATGTGGGTCATTCTTCCACAGGGTACAGTCCTTCAGGGACAGGCTGCTGCAGTGTGGATCCCCCATGGGGTCACAAGTCCTACCAGCAATCCCATTGCAGTGTGAGTTCCTCTCTCCATGGGTCTGCAGGCCCTGTCAGGAGCCTGTTCCACCACAGGCCTCCTACCAGATCACAGCCTCCTCCCAGGCATCCACTTGCTCCAGCGTGGGCTCCAGTCAGATCTCTGCATTCCCTTGGTCCTTCATGGGCTGCAGCCACAGCTGGTTCACCATGGGCTGCACCACGAGCTGCAGAGGAATCTCAGCTCTGGCATGCAAAGCACCTTCTCCACTGACCTGAGTGTCTCCAGAGCTGTTCCTCTCCCATGTTCTCACCCTGCTTTTCTTTGGCCACTGTTACAATTGTGCAACAAGATCTTTTTTCTTCTTAAATCTGTTATCACAGAGGTATTACCACCATTTCTAATCAGCCCAGCCTTGACTACTGGGACATTCATCTTGGAGGCACCAGGGATTTATTCTGTTGGACATGGACGTCATGAGGACATTGTGAGGTGGAAGCAGGATTGTGTCTTGAGAAAATTCTCATCTGTGGGCTCCCTTGTGGGCTTTGACTTAGGCTCAGCCTACTAACAGAGTTAATGCAGAAATAGCTCTTCTTTTATTCATCTGGGCTGTCATGCTCCTGGGCTGATGGTGGCAGCCTTGTTTGGAACATGGTTTATTTTCATGGAGGCTCTCCCTGGCTATTCTGAATTAGAAGTTCCTACTGACAGCAGTCAGGACTTTAAATTAAATATTTCTGTGTTGATTTCCAGCTGGTGAAGACAGACACCTGTGGCAGAATTCAACACTTAAAAATAAGACAATTATTGCAGCAGCAGGGTGTCACAGCCCAGCTGAATTAGATACCTGTGTCTGCGGCAAAAATGAGGCCTTTCCTACAAGGGATCGAGGAAACTCAAGGTCTGGACAAGAAAATGCCAAAGTCTCCAATGAATTCATGAAGAACCAAGGCAAAAGTTATGTACCTTTGTGTACTTCTGGATGTGCAGTGATGAGATCTGCAACCAACTGCTTAGCAAGGAAGAAGGCAGCAATTGGCACCTCTTTTATTAATAGTCAAGCGATGGCCAATGTACGATGGCATGTAACAGAAGGTTCTGTTTCTGAAGTGGCTCTTGGCTAGGTAAGCATGAGTCTTCATCACAGCTTCTATATCCCAAGACTGGCCCAAAGAAGCAAGATTTTTTTATTTTAAGACAGTTATATGGAGAAGAGATTCCAATATGAGCTACCTCCCTTTAGTTTTAACCACTCTTCTTTCACCAATAAGGAGATACAACTGAGAAAAAACCTAAGTTAAAAAAAAAAATCGTTTACTGAGAAATAAAAAAGCAACAGCCAGGATAACAGTAATGAGCACCATATACAAAGGTGCTGAATCCCATGGACTCCCTAGGATTGAAGAAAATGAGATGTTGGCCTTTGTAGAAACCAAACACAAGATGGTGGGGAAGCCTTCTCCAAACTATGTGGTGGAGAGAGAAGTCAAAGGAAACACAAAACAGCAACTGAGTCTCCGCAACAGCAGAACCCCCTTTTCACCAAGAAAACAACAGGGGCAAAACTGAAAACCTGGAAGAGCTACTTTTTTGTCCAAAACAAGAGTCAATGCTGCTGGGCTACCTGCTCCACACCACCTGACAAGGGGTGTCCAAGTGGTGGCAGTCCCATTGGCAATGGTGGCTGGAAATGGGGACAACAGCTAAAAACTTGTGGAAAGAAGAGTCTGACATCCAAGCATAGCTGTCCTGAGTGACAGCAGTGAAAAGGTCCCAGGAAAATATCTTCCTCTAGTCCAGGAACAGAGTTGCCATGGCAGCAGTGGCCAAAAAGGTGTTACAAAATTCTCCAAAGCCCAAAAGAGAGCCTCTCCCTCTCACTGCCTGGGCTCGAAGAACCTGCCCCAGGCAACTCTCTTGGCAGCCCAGAGAGAATCTAAAGAGCCTTTGCCTCCAGTCTGAAGCCAGAAGAAAACAAAAAGATGGCTCTGTGTGAGTGTTCCCTGTCTCTCAAACGGACTCCAGACCACTTGGCGTGAAAAAACCCAGATCTGCTTCCAGATCCTGCGTCTTAATGGGACAGTGATAGTCTTGAGCATGACTGAGCACAGATGTGGAATTCAATCCATATTTTTTATGGATTATCCAGGACAAAGATTCAAAAGGCTAGAAGAAGCCAGACAAGAAGATGTATATCTCTCCCTTTGGGGCAGAGCTTTGAACAGGAAATAGGAACTTTTCTTCTGATTCTGTTTGTCTCTATGAATTTTTATCCAGTATCAGTATAATTTTAAATGTGTTTCCCCTATAGCTTGGACATTGTGACACTTCTCTACAGTAAGAGGTTCAGATCCAAAACTAATATGCTTTGGATACTGATGACTTCTCCATAAGTCTATTGTGAAACAAGATGAGAAACTTGCTGCACTTCATCAGTCATGGTTTGAGAAAAAATTATTATTCTCGACATCTCATGGGAAATTAGCATTTAGGTGTGTCTCTGCACCAGAGTGAATTGCTACAAGGCTTAAAACCAGTCAAACTTGAAAATATCTACGCAACAGAGCCAAGCTCTAACAATCTTTATGTCAATGAACTCAGCTAGGAGTAGTAGAGCTTGAAAGGGGATGTTGAGTACCTAGTAAGAAGGTAATACTGCCTCTAAGTAGAATTATTTCTGTAGCAGGAAAAAGTTTTAAAAAATCTATTCCATCAACAAAAAGCCACATACGATGGGGAATTTTATCTGTGTCTTCTAGTACAGGGTTTTTGCAATGTGATATTAATGGACACAGAGGCATATATCCCATAACCTGCTTTCAGCTTTTAGATGCACTTTTGTAAGACCATGGAGAAACAAAATTATTTTTAAAACTACATGGAATAGGTTATAAATCACATAGTATCCTTATTACACTGTTTAGCTGATCATCTTTATGGGTAAGCTGCTCTCAATTTGGCCTAAAATAAAAGCTGGTAACTATTTTGGTTAAAAAAAAAAGAAAGGTAGGGAGTTTATATGTAACTTGTTGTTAGGTCTGACAGATGGTTCCTGGTTATTCAGCTATATCCTGTCACCCTGACAGAATGTATTTTGTGCTAGCCTTGAATTTTCCTCTATGAACCCAGTGAGAATTTCCAGTCAAATCACAGCCTACTAGAGAGCAGAGTAACATTTATCACGTCATCTGTGCTTAAGTGGTCTTTGAGGAAATTTACTGACCTTGTCTGGATTTCTTTTGGGTTCAATTTGCAACAAAATAAAGTCAAATTTGTTTAGGATCCTCATGAAGAACTGCACCACATACTGTTATTGTTTTATTTCCCTCACCTTCGAATGCAGTGCTTGGTTAATTGATTAATTGCCTTTCTTTTCTTTTTACCAGGTGCATTTGCCAGGTCTCATCTCTGATAACAGATGCCACCATCTCTGTTTTTTCAATTTTTTGTGATGCTGAGTTAACTGTTTCTGCTCTAAACTCCTCATAGCCTAAACCTTAACTCAGAATTGAACAGAGCCTATGATGCACACGTGACTGAGGGTCTGGGCATATAGCCATAAGGGCTCGTTCAGGTCACTCCCTCTACAGAATGTCACCTTTCACCCCACAGGAGTGGGATTAATTTAGGAAGACAAAAATGTTGTATTGATGCAGACAGTGTATGGATCAAACTTACAAAATACAGTGAAATTGTAGCTGCATTGGCATGATTCCAATCCTCATATATTCACACCACAAACATTTACAGTACATGCATGGTATTTTTGTTTCCATCTGCTTATTTCAGTGTTATGCACAGAGTGGGTCTGAAATTGATTCCTGTCAACTTACAGTGTTTCTGGGAAAAATAAAATCCAAATATTTATTAAATATGTACTATTTATTTTCAATTACTGAATAATGTTCATTACTCTGAATCTACAAAATGTGCATTACATTGAAAATTAATCTTCAGTTATATTATCATAATGTCAAGATTTCTTTTAGCACAGAAACATGAACTGGATAATGATGTACCTTTATTAAAAAGAATGAATAAATCTGAGATTACAGATTGCAATGGACACACAGGGAAAATAATCTGCATTCTCCAGATCCTATCTGTAGCATATCCTGATGGGATTTTCACTCCTATTTTCTCCTTTTCTTTGTTTAAATGAAAGCAATGCACTATATTATTGAAAACAATCATTGTAAAAGATGCTATTTTTATCCCCCACCTAGTGTGGTTTCATTTACTCTGTCACTGGCACCAATTTCTCTATTAATGACTCTCAATCTGTTGACCTTGATGAAGTTATTGATTGGCAAAAGTTTTTTCAAGTGTCTAATTTTGTGGGACTTACAGATTGGAACTTGGTAAACACGTTTTTCCTTTTCCTTTTGTGAAACGTTGGCTAGTTTAAAAAAAAAGTACTGATTCCGCAAATAATTATATTTCATACATATTCTGCCCTGAAAAGTGGCATTGGAAATACTCTGTCTATCCTTTTAACAATTTCTAGGCAAATCTACTCAGAGAAACAGAGAAATAGGTCTCAGTTATTATTTGTAAATGCGATGCCTGGAAATTGACCTGCAGTCTGAGTCCAGGCTCAGGAACGAAAGACATTTTGCCTTGGAAGCTCAAAACAGCATCTCAGTCCTTTGATATCCACCCCTCCAAACTTCTGCAAAACTTGTATGCCCGATTCATTTTGGCTATTTGAAAACCACCAGGCTGTAATAATTAAACTAATTATATGAATAATTTGAGTACCGAAGTAGCTTTCTCCCAGAGATGCCTTGTCTATTCAGTGCTAACAGAAATAATATTTAGTATGTTTGGTCAGGTCAGCTGGGCAATGATAAAAAAAATCACAAAGATACCATTTAATGAACAGGCTGTTTGGTCCTTTTGGGGCTTAGGTTTTATTTGGGTGTTTTTTTTAGGGGGGGGAGGGTGTTGTTGGGTTCTTGCTTGTGGTTTTTTGTGTCATTTTGTTTTGTTGGGATTTTTTTCTTTTTTAAGAGAAAAATCACTGAAATTCTTAATTGAAAAAGTGCTAGAGGTGGCTCTGTGGTATTTCCTGGAGTGAGGAATCAAGATAATTTTATCAAGCTTTGTAAGAACAGGATTTGGGGATAGTGGCTCCTTCAAATATGAGTCACTTTCTTGTTTCTTCTGGGAGAGTGGGACAGCTTTTGAAATCCTATCTGGTTAAAAAACCAATTTTTTTTATTACTCTATCTCAAACACTGAATGTATTTTCTGAGGAGATAACAAAGTGTCATCACTGTCTCACTCGTGGTTACAGCATTTAGCCCTATGTATCCCCAAGGCTTATTTTAAATCTTTCTTCACTTCTCACGTTTTTATTCAGTGGAGTGAGGCTACAAAAAATTAAGAATGGAATTTACCCCATTCTCATGTTGATAAAAACTAGACACCTTTTCTTTTTTTTTACACCTCTTTCCAACTGTATGTGTGTTTCTCTTCACATAGAATAAATTGTTTAAACTCTGTAGATGCTCTGGGAACAGTTGGATGCAGGGAGAAGACAGTGGAGGGGATGGAGATATTTGTATTGCACATCAGGAAATGCCAGCTTTTCTGCAGAAAATGGAAATATGAGAGCAGGGTAGAATATTCCATCCCAGGAATTGCTTGTGACCTTACCTAAATCAGACTTGTTGAAAATTCATCAGAAAGGAAATACCAAAAATTACTGCTTTAGCCAAGCCACCACACAGATTCAGAAATATAAAACTTTTGCAAAATATGTCAGGGATCCAGTATTCAAAGTTCAAATCCAAATTCAAACGCAGCATAGACTGGGAGTCCCAGTGGCTCTGGGACTCTGTCAAGAGGGGACTTGGCATTTTTTGGCCTGTAAAGAGAGTTATGACATTAGTTGCCTGAATGGATGCCCCTGTGAGGCTTAGATAAACTGTTTCTTAACAAGGTTAAACTGTAGAGGTTATGACTGAACATTTGGAGATCTGGTTTGGGTTTTTTCCTTAAAAGCTGAAGAATTCTGGCAAGTCTAAAATGAATATTTTCTTGCTCTAGAAGTACTATCATTTTACCTCAAAAGTGAAATTACCTGCTGTCTCATTAGGAGTTAGGTGTCTTTGGAAGTTAGGCAAATGTATTCCTCATCTACAACAGAGAACTTACAGTATAAAACCAGCTCTTGCAACTGCTTTCTTTCAAGAGTCTGAATCAAAAACCTGGGCACCAAAATTTGCATTTGATCTCCACAAATCAGAATTACATCTGTCTCCGACCTTTGCTAGTTGCCAGCAGGGTAACTTACTTGAGGTCTGACAGGGTAAGATTTGAATTAGCTCAGCTTCTGAGTCTTCTTGATGTCTCTCTGCAGTTTGTCATTCCTGCATAGCTCTGATATCCCCTGAGGAATGTCAAAATCCAGTGGACCTTAGACAGTCACAAATCCACATATGACATTTTTCTCAAGATAGTTTTTAAGTTTTGAAGAAAAATTCCAACCCAACAGTTTCTGGCCAGAGAGAATAGAAAACATTAGAAGTAATTAACATATTTTATTTGTTTAAATCTAAGCTTTTTAAAAGAAAAAGAAAGTTGTAGAAAATTCTTCTCTCCAATAGAATTAACAAATATGACAAATATAAGAAAGCTGAGGCTGTTGTGGGAAGAGAAATAAAGGGGCCAACAGAAGGAGAAACATACAGACACTGAGGTAAAAGAATGAAGAAACAAACTCTTAGGCACATTTTGAGGTACTTATATTTGTAACAGATACTTCCCAGCTATACTGCATGTTTTATGACTGAACAACTTCAATTTTGATGATGATCAGTGCAGTGACATGTTCAGTTTTATACAACAATCAGGTAATCCTAATTCAGATGCACTAGCATGAATAATAACGCCTGTTAATATATTAATTATTATAGTGCCTCAGACTGTGAAACTTTACATAGAGTTAATTATCACCATGTTAATGAGCAGTGTGATGATAAATACCGAGTGGGTAATTTCATTTGTTCAGTACATTTGAGGAGCTAGGTATTCATTATAGTGTAAAAATTAGGAGTGTATAACCTCAATTCTCCCATAGTTTCTAACATCCACACTATTAATGCTACTGCCTGCACTGTGGATGCAAACAAGCTGCTCCTTAACAGAAATTAGTTGTGTCTCTGTTCCATTTTGTCTTAAGGTGTCTCAGAATAGTGCCATTGTTTTCTGTCATTTCTCTATTGAGGAAGAAATTTTTCATTGTCTGAATATTTGAGAAAAACAAACCCAGAGTGAAATCTTCACAGTTTCTAGACCGCCTTCAATCTTTGATGCTTACAAACCATCACACCTAGGAAAAGATAGCCATCTGAATCTAGAAATGCCTTATATTTAGTAGCCATTGGCTTGTTGCTCTAATTATTGTTTTTGGTACCCAAGATCTAGTTTACAAAATTAGTTCCAGCACATTACAGGCAGTAGAGCCTCAGTAATGAGAAGGTAAAGCAACATTTCACAGCAACCCAAGGATAAATCTGATTTCACATTTCTACAATGACTTTTGAACACCATGCTTGGTATTTAGCAAGGCCAGATCAAGAAAGTAAAGGCTAGAATTGCTGGGGCTGGGAGGTGAGACTCCCATTGGGAGTGAGTACCTCGAGTGTCATAAAGGAAGGAATAATCTGAAAAAAGAGAGCACTTCTTGCTCTCCCTGAGCTGGTTGCTCAGCCCTTGCCCAGGTTCTCTGCTCCATCTAGAGTCTCCTTGTTTCATTGAATTATTTATTTCACATGCTTTGTGCCTTATTTCACAGCCAGTTTTGTATGTGTATTATATGTTTATTACCTGTCTAATTTTGGCAACTGAATGCAAAAATAAATGCAGGGATGAACAAGCTGCATAAGCTGCTCCTCAGAAAAAACTTTTCCAGCATGTCAGCTGTTTCCTCAATACAAACTTTTATTGTTTGTTATTATACATTTTATAAATTCTCATGCATTTCCACACTGGCTTACATATCAGTATTCCGCTCTGGGGAGCCTTTTGTGGAACTTTTTATGAATAACACTAACTTAGCTGTTGTGTCTACTTTTACATGTCACTCTGATTTGCTTATTAGTAGGCAGACTCCAGCCCTTTGTGTATTTTATTGCTTAATTTCATTTCACACCTGAGACATTTTGAGAGTCTTTAAATCATGAATGTTCTACGTGATCCCCTCCCAGGATGACTTATTACAAAGACATTTTCAGTCATAACCAGCTCTATAGAAGGTAGATTTTGGTATAATTTCACTGCAGTCCTTTAAATGATTATGCAACTGATAATCTGTTACTGTCGACAGGTCATTTCCCTAAATAGATTTGAGTTTATGACATATAAAATCAAACACCATGTTTCATTTGTTTTTCTGCCTGATTGATGCTCCCCATCCAGCTTAAATATGTGCACCTGGATGGTGGTGCTTAAGCTTGTTCTTGACAGCAACTGAAATATTTTATATATATATATGACTTGTAAGGACTTTATTAAGAATATTTCAGCAATCCTTTAAGAATAAGGAAAAAAGGAACTCTAGGAATGGCAGGGCCAGTGAATACAATTTTTTTGTTTAAATGGCCTGAGTTTAACATGAACTTACAGTAGCAGAAGAAAAATCCTGTGTGACGATACTGAATTGGGAAGAGCTGTCAACTCCCTTTAAGGCAGAAAGACTCCACAGAGAGATCTGGACAAATAGAGGACTGGGCAATCACCAGTCATATTAAGTTTAACAAAGACAAGTACTGGATTCTGCATCTGGGATGGGGTAACCCTGGATATTCACACTTGGGAATGAGAGGCTGAAGACCAGTGCTCTGTAGAGGGACGTGAGGGTCCTGGTTGATGGCAAGTTGAATATGAATCAGAAGTGTCCTGGCAGCTGGGAGGGCCAAATATGTCTTGGGGGGCATTTCCAGCCAGGCAAAGGGGGGGATTGTCCCACTCTGCTCTGCACTAGGGCAGCCTCACCTTAAATATTGTGTGCAGTGTGGGGCACCAAATTATAAAAAGATACTATGCCGTTAGAACACTAAAGGTGAAGGGTAGGGAGGGGACATATGACTAGAGGCTGGGATCTCATGGCTTGTCCAGCCCAGAGAAGAGGAGATTGAGGGGAGACCTTAGAGTGATCTGCAGCATCCTCATGAAGGGAAGTGGAAGATCACGTCTTCTTTTTGGTGACCAGTGAGAGAACCCAACAGAACAACACAAAACCGTGTCAGGGGAGGTTTAGGTTGGATATTAGGAAAAGGTTCTTCACCCAGGGGGTGGTTGGGCACTGGAACAGGCTCCCCAGGGCAGTATCACAGCACCAAACCTGTCTAAGTTCAAGAAGAGTTTGGCTAACACTCTCAGATACATGCTGTGACTCTTGGGATATCCTCTGATGGGCCATGAACTGGACTTCAGTGACCCTGGTGGGTGCCTTCCAATTCAGGATAGTCTATGATTCCACGGTTACACAGGATAGTTTCATCTGAATTGACAATCATAAAAGAAAGAAATCAATGGCTCCACTTAAATATTCTTAACTGAAGTCTCTCATGTTTCTAAAAAATTGGAAGTTTTATATGCTTTCACCTTCAAAGAAGCAGAGAAAAACGCTTAGGTGCACTGAAGCTGACAATGGTTTTGTCATATGACTGTTTGCTGGGGAACATTATCACCTTCCCCATGTCCCACTCAAACCACCTTTCAGCCCAGCTCTACTCAGTTTAATTCTTTGGGAACAGGTTGTAGCATTACATTAAAAGGGGTACATAACAATTTCCTTAAGGGTTATGTGAAGTAAACACACAGCTGATTGCATAAACTCAAGGATTGCCTTGATATTAATACAATATTAATGAAATGAACAATTTATATCCTTTGAGAAATGGTTTTACAACTTCACCTATCTGTACATCTTTTTACATCTATCTATTGAGATATATATATTAAAATACTCATCCAGTGAAGGCTTTCCCATATCATACAAATATATACCATAACTTTTTTAAAAAACTGGGTTGAGAGAGAAGAGCTTAATGCTTAATGAGAAATTATCCTCTTTGTATGGCTCATCTCCAGCACTGTGCTCAGTTTGCCATGTTCAGCCCTCTTTTGGTGGTCTAGACGAATAAAACATTCCCTCCTTTGGAGGACAATGCTAGTGGGTAAGTTTTATTACTGAACTAGCTTAAATACATTGGTAACAGAGTCAGTCCCTCTTGCTTCTATAACTGGCAGCATGGCAGAACTCTGATTAAAAGTTACTGAAAAATATGAAAAAGGAAGAAAGAACAAAAAAGTCCACACGTGGTCTAAGCATATGGAAATACTTGTACTTACTTTGAGATGCACATAGCAAGGACATTAATAGAAACTATTTGGAAAAATGGGCTGTTGAACCAAACAGCTGAGAAAGTAACTTTTTTTCTAGAAAGCACTAGTGTAACACAGTTCACCTGTTGGCATAGGAAAGATATTTTATGTATGTGAGTTGAGCAATGGGTACTTTCCTGAAACCTTCAGAGAAGGCTCCATATTATTCAAAACTCCAAATACTGATCTACATTACCTATGTTCGTAACATTACGTCAGTGTGGCAATTTGAAATCCCATCAGGCACAACTACAGCTACACTGTATTTTACTACAAGATTTTAAGGCATGATGCAGATTCCTTTAATCAAATCTGGCATTTTTATGACTTTTTGCTTCCAAATTTCAATCATTATAACATTATAGAGAAAGAGGAACTTAAGACAATTCATTAAAAACCAAAAGAGCTTTTTTCAGACAGAAATGAGAGAAAAAAACAAACCTGTTCTGATTACGTAAAGGAGTCATTGTACATTTGTTTCTTCGCAGCCCAGTATCAGTGTGAGGAAGACTGAGAATGACTGCCAGGGAACCTAATAGCTGATATAGCTGTTAAAAAAAAAATGACATTGTTAGTGACTCAAGATATTACACACCAGGAAGTAAGTTCAGACACGATCAGGTGCAGAAATGAACCACAAGAAATGTTCAAGGAATGGAGATGATTTTGTTAGAGGAGTCCAAGAGAGTCAGACTTGGGCAGCTGCGCCCAGAGCTGGCAGCAGAGATAGGTCAGCCCTCCAAGGATGCCTGTGGAAGAACAGAGAAGAAAAAAAAACTAGTTCTGAACCACTGCACAATGTTGACATGAAATCAAAACTGTGCAAACTACCCACAAATACGGCACAGCTGTAAATCAGAGAGGCTGTGAATTATCCAACCACTTTTGCTCCTTAGGATTTCTATCACAAAGCGAGAGAAAGGAATGGGTCTAATCCTCCAAGCCATTTCCTTCCTTCTGTGCATGCTTACTAGCATTTAGTAACTAAAATCCTGTCCCTTACCCTGCTTTTTTAGTATATTGACACCACTAAAGGCACAGTGTGGTGGTTCTGCTTTAATACCATCATTAAGTCATTGCAATCCTGAAAGATCCAAGGAGAAACTACACTCAATTGCATATATCATGAGTCAGGGTGTTTTAGTCCAGCACTAGACTGAAGCTATAGGCATAATTCTAAAAGCTGTCCCACAGTTTAAAAAAACACAAAGTAGATATAACATAGATCAGACTGGCCCACTGCCTACACTACAAAAACACTAAGAAACATAATTTCAGTGGTTTTTTACACCATTAGTCTCAACGATAAATCTGCAGGATATTTTATTAGAAGTCATATATTTCAGATAGATACTCAGAAAACATTTAAGGCTTTCATTACATGTACAAGAAGCTGGGTGCTTTTGTCAACAGTGATAAGTCAAACAGCTTACAGTGAAGCAGCATGGCAACAACACGGAGCTGTACAAAACATTTTGCTGCATCGAAATCGTAACATTTCATAAGCAAAAAATAATAGGACTATTTACAAGAAAAACACTCAAATCTTGGATTGATGAAGCAGCACAAAAGGAAAAATAAAATACCATTGAAGTAGCAGATACTGTGGAAAATGAAGCTGTGTTCTCTGAAGAAAGAGTCCGTGTGTGGAGGGGGCATGTGTGTGTGTGCACATCAATTTCTGAGTGATAGAATTTTCAAATATCCATCACTGTCTTGCAAACTAAGTTAAATATATTACTTTGTTCTGAATTTCTGGACTTAATGGTCATAGTACAGGAGAAAAAACACTATGTAAGGATGTCCATTCTCTTACCAAAAAAACACCAAAAAACATATATTGCTTCCTGCATGATAAATAGAAATCTTACATGAAGACATTCTTAAACAATACCTTTTTATCAGAATATATTGTTGATTTTATTACTTATAGATGAAATATTCATTGTTATTTTCCTTCATCTCTTTCATCAGTGTATTCATCTCTTCCACAACTTCTTGGACTGCAAGATCTTTGGGACAGAAACCTGAGTTTCTTTATTAGACTGCTGCCAAAGCCAGCAAGACTCCAGCTCTGAAAATGTTACACTGCACAAAACATACTTGTGTCATTAAGGTACCCCTATATTTTAGGTTACTCATGTCTCCTTGGCTTTAATATAACTTTTATCCTCATAAATATTATTTTCTTTGCAGCATCTCAAAACAACCATGAATTATTTTAACTTAGCTCTTCCCACATTTCTCCCCACAACTGATAACCTCAGCAACCAGCATTAACATCTTACATGGAATAAAGCCAGTAACCTACACGTTTGGTAAAAGGAAAATTTGTTCTTCAGCTCATTAAAGTAATTTGCTTTGGATCTGCACCAGAATTTCTATGATCAGAATTCAGCCTGATGTGCTTATTTGTCAAGGGTATTGTACATTTGGGGACAGGGTATTACAATGCAAAAATAACACAGCCAATACCATTTGGTTTACTTGGCGTTTTCCCAGTTAGCATCAATTTCAATGCAGCAGTGGTCAGTTGAAATTGCTGATGCAAGAAGTGATAATTTTCTTGATGTGGGATGAATAGGACATGTTAAATTTAGCATGAAGTAGAGAATGATTTATTATCTGTTATGGAAGAAAATGTTAAAATAAAGTGAAAAAAAACCCCAGTTAATGAAGAATTAACTTGTCAGAGCTGTAACTGCTTATGAATCATGAAAAGGGAATATGATCAATTCAGATCAATTAATATCATGTATCATGAGTAGATTAAGCAACTGAAAACATTTTTCAAAAGCCTGTGGCAAGCTCACAAAATAATCCTCTTCCCTTTCTGATGCCTTTGCCCAGGTATGTTCTGCAGTTTTCTTCTTAATTTGATAATGCTTGTCCTAAATTTTGAGTCACGATTCAAACACACCCATTGCCTGAGTAGTTTGTTGGTTTATCTCTAAGTTTGTCTATATAAAGCTGAGTAAGGAGGACCAAATTATAGTTTCTACATGGAGATGTTGCTTTGCTCCCATCTCACCCAAGCATCATTTCATCTTGCCCTGGCACACAGCTCTACTTTGCACATATTTAATTTCTCCCTTTAAATCATTCATCTCTAACCCTACACAGTATGTCCTCTTAATTTAATTTTGTTTCTAATGCATGAGAGAGATCATTTGAATTTCTATTTCCTACACTGGTATTTCTGGTCCTGCTGAGTGCTTTCATATTAATGGCAACCCATGGTCCAGAGTGACAGCAAGATCCCTGGCAAACACAACAGAAGTCAGCACATGCTTTACTCTGTCTGCATCTTCTGCTGATTGTAGGTGCTCCAAAAAACTCAGCCATGCTGTGGGGCTTGCCTTTTCACTGCCAAGAACCTGCACTCTTTTCCTTAACTCTCAATGCCCAAAGCTTCTTATAAAAGTAACACCTTTTCCTTCCTGAAACGCTGAAATATAACCATCCTTGTTCAAACTACAGTGTAAGCCTAGGGGTGCAATGATTATAACCTTTATGGTTTTTTAATCCTATATGTGCTACTTTATCCATGTTAATCCAAATGCAGTTTACACTGCTGCATTGAAATTACAGAGTTTACAGAGCTGTACATACCTGAACTACACAAAGACCATGAAACAAGTATTTCTATGCAAATAATCTGTAAATAAGAAGTCTGCAGTTATTTTCTACTTCTTCTGTGGCAAAAATGTGTAACTGTTTTCATTTTGAGAGACTTCTGTATTGTCTTCAAACTCATTCAGTCAGAGAATCTCCTGACTTAAGAAAATTTAGGGTATAAACCAGGCAAGGCAGTTTGACATCAGATGGCAATGTATATTTTTAATTAATTAACAG
>WAAE01026060.1:0-35633 GCA_013400495.1 Nicator chloris
GCCAGGGGCCGCTGCGGGGGGCGCGGCGCCGGCTGCCCACAACCCGCGGGGCCAGGGGCAGCCGAGGGCGGCACGGCACAGCGGCCTCTCACCGCGGCACTGCTTCTCTTCCCCGCACTGAACAGACACAAAAAAACGTTCCTACTGCAGCTTCAGGCACTCACATAGTCCTGTGCGGAATGTCACTAGTTTTTTTTTCACAAGCGGCCTCGGTGATCTTACCGTAGTGATGAATGTAATTCACTCTTAAAGAACCCTGATGATGTAAACTGGAGTACAGAAAAGGCGGAATTTCTTTGAGAGACAGCACTGTTCCCCAGATTGTCATTTGGTTAGAGTGGAATTGTTGTACAGTATCACTGAAGAGGAGTAGATAATGCTTTGTAATAATAATTATCATAATTATTTGGATGAAAGATACCTAGCAACAAAACAGGATAGAAGTATAAGAAGCATTTGTGGTAGGCAGGGACTTTGTTTTCTAGGGTGAAATCAAAATCTGTCTTGCCTAGTTGGTCATGATCCTAAAGGTTATTTATAAGAAGAGGAATGCTTTGGATTCCTGATCAGCTCCAGATTTTAATGCTAGTAATTCTTTAAAAATGTCCTATATCTTTACAGTAGTTTTTGCCTTTTTTTATTATTTTTTTAATTGGAAGAGTTTTACACATTTATGCAGACAAATGCTTAGTCTAAAAGATGTAGCAAACACAGTAGATTGTTCAGGCATTCTTATAATCAGGACTGTGATCTGGATGGATTTTAGTCTTTAACATACTGAAGCTTGATTGATTTTACCATAATTATACAAGTACCTAACATGGAAATTGTAGAAATTTTGTTCCATGCTCGTGGAATGAAGTGAGGAAGAATGTGTTTTTCCTCACTGTAGTTTTCTTCAGTCATGTAGGTTATAACTCTTTACTGATATATCCAACAACCTTTTTTCTTTCAGAATCCCATTTTGAGTTTTGAGCTACCAATGAACTTAACAGACTGGTTTCCACGCCCAAGAATGAAAACCAAAAGAGAAGAAATACGAAAAATAATCCTGACGCTCCAGGAACAGCAGAACAAGGACAAGAAGGGACAGAAAGACCCAAATTCAGTTTTGCAGGAAAAGACAGAACAACTTACCAACAACAGCTCAGACTGAATGTTGTATCTGTTGCATGTTAGCTCCACAATCAAAACCGAAACCTACATTTTTGTCTGCCCAGACTAAAGATTTGGCGTGTTCTCTACTCAAAGTTACTTGGGAATGTTTAATGCCTGTATAAATGTGTGTCATAAAATGGTTTAATTCCCACAAAGATGTGTATTAAGTGAGTCTGTACATATGTTAATGAGGCCAACTTTTTCAGCATTTGTAATTACTTTTTTTCCACTTGATAGGGAGCTTTTGTTATGTATTTCTGTTAATAGAACTTAAATAGCAACTTCTAAACATAAAGGAAATAAAGAAAATATAGGATGAAATGGTTACCCTTTTGTTTTTCAGTTAAGTTTTAATGTTACATGCTTAAGTAACATCTAGGGAATGATTTGGTAGTGAGATAATTAATTCATACTTTGACCCTATTTAGTTGCCCTTTACAAGATTATTCTGCTTGTGCTACAAACCATAATATGGGTAAGTGTCTCAATGTACCATGGCCTGCGAGAGGGTGATTCCCATCCTCCCAGTATCTAAGTGTAGGCAGTGTCATAGTTCATAGGACTGCTTCAGATTTGGGGGTTTAGAAGATAGGCATTGCAATTACAATTCCACCTTTGCTTTAGTGGGACAGGCTAGGGAAAGGGGAAGAGTGCTCTTTGACCAGAGGTAACTCTTCAAACAGTATTATAAAAGTGGTTTCAATGAAGTAATCTTGAGTGACTCTATTAAATCATATTTTGTGGATCCCAATTGTTGTACAGGTGTATTTTGAGACTTTCTTCATTATAAAATTGTATTTTGGTAAGTGTACTTGGAATAGCAGATTGCCCACATTACATTTTCTATGTTACAATTCTGAATGTTACATTCATATGTGCTTTATCTAAGTAATGAACATTTAAAAAGAAAAGAAGTGTATGATTACTATTTTTTCTAATATCCATGCAAAAAACCAAAATCCCAGTGTTCATTGCTTGCTTGTTTGTTCTTGGCTTTAGGTAGCATCAGACTAATGTAGGGACTTGCTTGGATATTTCCAGTGTATTTTGATTTTACAACACTCTAAAATGTCATTGTTGCTTAAACTGCAAATGTAGCCTTTTATCCCTGTTCTAGAAAGGGTTTGGCATTGAAGTGAAGAAAGTAAGAAAAGATTCGTGCAAGGATATATATCTCCGTTTTTCTACTAATACAGATATCTTTGAAGGGAACCAGAAAATGTCACTTCCCAGGAAGGAATTTGTGGGAGTAGAGCGGGATCTTCTATCTCTCCTTACTGATATTTTCTCTCCTGATTTTTCTACTGGAAGTGTCATTTACCATTCCCTTCTCCCAAAGAGAAGCAGCAGAGAGTTCATTAGCTGAACTCTGGGCCCCTTGAGATTTTATTTTTGTACACAACATCAAGTCAAACCCAGTGCTTTGTGGCCTCCATGAGTTTTCATTCTCACTAAACCCGGAAAATACAGCTGCTAATGACGTCACTTCCAGGGCATTCCTGCACAGAGGACTCTCTGTGACACCCTCTGTTTACAGGGCAGTTCTCTCACCAAGGCAGAGTGGTTGCACATAGAGCAGTACAACTGTGGGCTGCTAATCTTTTGTAGAGATAACCTGTGGGATTTAGGGGAGCTGTTCATTCCCTGGTTTTTCTCGCATAAACCCTGGGCCCCATGGAGAATATGTAAGCACCACGTATGTGTGTTCTGTTAGAGATGACTCCTGCAGTTTTCTTGTTGAAAGAATGTGGGGGCAATTTCCTGGACTACAAATTAAATATGTAATGTGCACACCTCTGAGTTGTTTCCTCCTTCAAATTTTTGTCCAGTATTCTTGCCATTGGTGGGGAAAAATAGGGATAAAATAGTTCCAGATTATGGAAATGCAGGGTCTTGTGTACCTGGCTTTAAAGCAACTGCCCTATTGGGGTAGTAGCTTATGCAAGAGAGGGAAGGAAAATAATTTCTTTGAAATAGAGGAGAGACAATTGCAGATAGAATGTATTCCTTCTGAGTGTAGGCTTTCCCTATGGTATGTTTTAATTATATGGAATGTATCCACATTTCATCGATATGGTAGTTTTCCTTTTTCTAATATTGGAGATGCAGGTTCATATTTTGACGCTGTAGAACTATTTGGTTCTCTTACTGGGAATGGCCTGGTACTTCCTCCTTTTCCTTTCTCTTTCCTGTCCTCCCCTTCGTCCTCCCCTTCATCCTCCCTCCCTTTTACCCTTTTTCAAAGCTGTGAAGAAGGTGTTGGATTTATTATCATTCAGTGTTAAAGGTCTCAAGATCTTCAGTCACATACAGCAAGCTAAATATACATGTTAAATATAGGAAACCTATTTTTTTAATAAAATGTGACATTAATAGAAAAAAACCTACAGATTTAAGAATGAGTTATTTAAGACCTTCCTGACTTGGTTGCACAAGCTCACTACTGCATGTGCTTGGTAAGTGTTTTTTATTAACATGATGGTGGGCAATGCTGCAATGTTTTGCAATCTTAACAAGTTTTACCAGTGCCTTTTCTGAATCAGATTTATTCAGTGGAAGCTAGTAGGGTGGGGACTAGATAAATGTATTTAATAATTACATGACAACACATGCACTGTATGGAAAGTATATGTTGTATATTTCTTTAAATTATTCAGGATTACAAGTGCTTTAAGAGTAGCCTGACTGCATTCAGCAGTGTAAGGGATCATATGGCCACCTAATTAAATGTATCTGTTTGTATTGTTTTTCAGGTTGGGTAGAATAACAGTTAAGAATTCTTATTAAGGTTTTAGATTACTTAGCATAAAAAATGCATGTACTTGTGGTGCACATTTGCAGGATAGCTGCAAAAGCAGAGGAGACATCTAAGTCGTCCCTTGTGACATTTCTGTTTTTCCTGCTGAGAAACTGAGCACACTCTTTTAAAGACCAGAGACTTTGAACAGAATTGATTTTTGAGGTTACACTGTGGTCTTGTCTTGAAAGAATCTGACTTCCAAATCATTCAGTAAAGAAAGGGTGAAAAGCAAGCTTTACAGCAAGATGCAACTATGCTGTTTATTCTCATTTTTTTCATGTCTTGCATAGCAAATGAGGAAAGCAGAACATGTATGATTTTTAATTTCTATTAATATAGTACCTCTGGAATCTGAAATAGGAGATTGCTCTTAAAAATAAACAGCAGCGGTTTCCTTAATTTAGTAATTCTTTTTTTTCTCCTCTGATTTTTAAATAGAGTATACTTTTGGTCACTGGTTAAAGCTTTACATTGATGATATGACACTTGTATTTTAGCATATGAACAGAAGTAGGTATAAAGATGCTTGCTCTTTGCAGTTCTGGTTTGTGGGAATGATGAGAGGTACTGGAGTCTGATGAAAGATTTTATTTTTATTTTGGTACAACACTTGTTACAACAGTCTGTCTTCAGTGCTGCATACTCAGTACTCCTAAAGAACCTCTGTGCAGTGAGTTGGATTCACAAAGGTACTTATCCCAGTTCTTTGACTTTCCCAATTTACTTCTGGAAATGAAAGGGGAGCTGATGTTACAAACCACAGCTTTGAAACGGTAAGAGAGAGGCAACAGCCATTTTACTTACCTTTCACCACCATATTTTTGAAGTAAATCCTTTCTGCTTATCTCAATAATGCCTGCTCAAAGATGTGATGAAAGATGTCTGTTTTCTAGGCTCCAGTCTGGTTAAGGGAGGATGTAATCTGGAAGGTGATTGTTCTCTCAGTTGTGGTCTGTTGTAGTTTTCCGACAGGCTTGATTTTGCTTGTTTTTAACAAATTTGCATTTGGAGTTGTGCAACCCTGTGGTTACAAAAGGAAACTGGGTAATGTACACCATTCCTTAGGGATTCCTTATTCAGTTTTGAGAGTAACTGCTGGCCACAACCTAGATTTAAACAGCCAGCCTGTTACTCTGCTTGTTTATATTTTTTGCATTTGTTTGTTTTTCCCTTAGGTTTTTTTCCTGTTAGACTCACAGCTGATGTTCTTGGGGGAGAGTAAGCAGTGCTATTTGCAATGCATGATGCTTAAAAAGATAGATAAGCTATGTTCATACATGAATATATATGAACAGAAGATTATCTGGATTTAAAAGTACCCAGCTTCTAGTAAATAAGACAGACTTGACTTACTTGCCTTTTTTATTTTTTGTCTTCCCTTCTTCTTTCTTAGTTGTTATGCTCATTAGTCATTATATAACTCTGTAGAGTTCTTTGGGTTATGACTTTACCCAAACAATCATCAGGTAAGTAATTCAGCAGTGGCAGGAAAGAAAACTATTGCAAGTTTTAAAAGAAAAGTCATGTATATCTGCAGCAATAGGGCTGAATGTACTGTATAAATAGATGGTTTATTTTAATAGAATAGTCAAATCCACATCGTACATCTGTCCACTTGCACAGTGTGATAGTTTTAGATGATACTTAAAAGTTCCATTTTCAGGACCAGGTTCTGTTCTACTGTAAGCTGGCTGGATAAGGGCAATGGGAACCAGACTAGTTTGATTCAGCTGAGTATTCCCCATAAGCTGTGAGGATCCACTTAGAGGAAAAGCATCGTGCTCTGGCCAGCCTGAGCTTCCTGCCTGCTGAGTCTGTGTAGACTCTGGCCTAAACATCAGAGATTGAAACATGTTAGGTTTCCTCAGTGGTGTACCTTAGGGAAATTTATCAGCTATTTACACAAAACTGTATCTGTTTAAACATATTTCTAAGTTTAGGAACTTAGTTTACTTTTGCACATATACTGATGTCAACTAGATACAACTAAGGATACCGATGCTGTCTCACAGCAGTAGTTTGCAAACTGTTAGCAAACCTCTACCCCATTGTCCTCCAGATGTAACTGTTTAAAACAGGCTCTGTGACAGTGCCTGTTTACATCAGGCTTCTTCCTAACTTAAATTTTTAAAAACTAGCCTGTTTCCCATATCATTACATCTGTGTAAGAAATGCAGTGGTAGCCTGGACAGGGACATTATTACACATTCGGCCAAACCTATGACATTAATTGTAGGAACTCCCAGGAAATACTTTGTTTGGAATTTCAAGTTTCTGGGATCTAAAGATTTCGGATCACAGAATGATTTGGGTTGGAAAGCATCTTAAATATCGTCTAGTTCCAACCTGGCTGCTGTGGACAAGGACACCTCACACTAGAGCAGCTCAGAGACCCATCCAGCCTGGCCTTGATGAATTCACTGTTTATGTAGCAGACTGAAAACAGTAATTATTTTAGTTCTAGAAAACTTCGTATTTGCATCTTCAGGCCAGGAAATGTATTTCATATTATACATCAGTAATATGCCAGATAGTGTGTCAGTTCTGTAATATAAAAAAGTCAGGCTAACCCCAAAAGAGCACTATTACAAGATGGCACATTTCTCACAGAAAAATGCACTAAATAGGTCATAAATTGTACTGGAACGCAAACAAATGGAGAATGTTTTTTACTTAAATGCTCCTCAGTCCTGAAACTTAAACTGCTTTGTAAACAATATTGTAACAATATCTCCATGTTACAAAAGGGCATTAAAAGGCCGTGAGAAGTTGCACAGCTTCCTCCTATCCTGTAAAACCACTGAAATTTCTAGACTTCAAACAAAATTTGCACTGTAAATGAATGTTTAGGTTCCAGAATCAAGAAGACATTTTTAAGCAAATGTCTGTAACAATGTGTTGAATGTGTTTGTGTGGACAGTTTACGATGTATTTAATTAAAAAGTCATATAGCTTTTTAAATTTTTTTTCTTCTGTGGAAGCCAGGTCTTCGTTTTGCAAGGCCAGTGTTCTGTGGATGAATTTATTAGCTCATGTTTGGCTCTACACCTTACTTTACAGTCTTTCTGTGAGTTTTTCATTCTGCTCTCTGTTATTCTCAGTCTTTCATACATGGTTAGTGAACTTGAATGCAATATAGTTAGCCTGATTTCTAACTTACTTTCTCACTTGCATCCCTGTGTCTTGGTTGTCTGTGTAAAGCAAGTAAGTTTGTGGAGTCAGTGGAAGTTCCCCATTTCATAGGGACATTGTTTAATTCAAATAGTTTCTTGAAATTCTTTTTCAGGCCCTTAGATGCTAGGTGGGGTGAACTTGACCTCGCTCTTATTTGTCCAGTCAGAGTTGCTCCATATCATTATCTCCATATTGCAAGTTGAGTGCTGGAGTTCAGGGAAAGACATTAAAAGCATTTTAGTTTAACTAAGGTGAGCTACACTAAACTGCTGAAATTCACGCTTCAGCTACTCTCATTTTTGAGCATTGAAAAGGAAGCTTAAAAAGATGCTTGCTGTTTGCTTAGCTACCTGAGAGAAACCAGTTTTGTGGTTAGGAGAACTCTTTGCCTAGACTGAAGTTCTGTTGACCATAGATTTATCTGAAGCCAATGTCGAAGTGAGTGTTTAATTCTCTCTTCCAATTTTTTTGCTCTCTTCTTTATACAGTGAAGTTCTTTCAGCTGTACTTGTATAGAGCTGTTGTTTGATTGCTCTGGGTTTTGAAACTCTGGCATATCTGACCCTAAATATCTCAGATTGGGCACCTGAAAATAAGAATGTAGCTAATGACAGCTGGAAAAATATGTGTTAGTAATTTGCCAAATGGATAATTTTCCTGTAGCAATAGGTCATGCCTTGTGTTTGAAAAACATTATTTAGATTATTTTAAAAAGATTTTTTCATTACATTCTCATGAACAATATGAATCTCATAGCTTGTAGTTATCTTTACTGTGAAGTTTTAAGTTCCCTAAACACTGCCTTAGTATCTGTTGCAAGAAGTGTTATCTGAAGAAAGTGTGATCACATAGAAGTTTGTACATGCAAGTGGACTAAATTAAGTCTCTTTATACAATGTAAAATTTTTTTGATGCTTCCTACCTTCTCAGTGCTTATGTTTGTCTTGCTTAATGTGTGTTTTGCATTGTGCATGCTTTGGTTTTTCTGACTTCCATTTTCAGTATATGATGGTCACTGCTAAAACTAATGCCACAGTTGTTTTCACACAACTCCATAAGCATAGTGTGTTGTCATTTTCTTGCTTACCTAGATGAAAACATGGGAGAACTTGTTCTGGTGGTTTTTACAGATTTTACCCATGCATCACTTGTCTCTTGCCATTTTCCCTCCTTCCAAACCCCTGATGAGATCCCTTGTGTCCTGGTTCTTTTCCCAGTCTCTCTTGGCTCTTACATCTGTTATGTTTTATCATGTCTTTAAGCCCAGTTCTTCAATCTACACTCCAGAAAAGTGGCCACTGCTATCTTTTTCCCTCTGTGATCCTGTGTTGCCAACTTCATCAGCAGAGAAGCTGAGGGAGTATGGGCTGGATGAGCAGACAGTGAGATGTGTTAAGGCCTGAATATCTGGAGGTGGTGATCCAAGGTACAGTATCTAGTTGGAGGCTGGTAACAAACTGACCAGAGGCAGAGGACACAAACCACAAACAAGAAGAGGTTTTCTCTGAGCACCGGGAAACGCTTTTTTTTACCATGGTGACCAAGCACTGGCATGGGTTGCTTCAAGAGGCTGTGGAATCTTCATCCTTGGAGATTCTCAAAAGCTGTCTGGACATGGTCCTGGGCAGTGGCTCTAAGGGTCCCTGCTTGAACAGGGGGTTGCACCAGATACCCTCCAGAGGTCCCTTCTGACCTCAGCCACTCTGTGATTCTGTGAGTTTGCTCTGAGTTCCTGTGTGTGTGTGTGACAAACCTGGCTGATGCTGCAGAGGAATTACTGGGCAGTGCTGCAGCAGGAGTGCTGCAATTCCAGGTGTGCTGTTCTGAAAATGAAGCTACAGGCGTCAAGGCCAGCCCACATCTGATGCTCATCTGAAGTTCACAGCTTCACTAAATTTGGTTGCATTTCAAGACTGTTGGCAAAAGACATAGCTCTGGCAATAAAGATAACTTGCTTGCTAAATTTGCTACGAATCTCTGGGCAACTTTATTAGAAAGTATAATCTCCATGTTACTGTTCTTCAGCAATGTGAACAGAAGCATTTTAGCTAGCATTCAATTTGCAGCAAATACTTAATTTGGAAAACTTTAAACTGGGCAGCCAAAGGTTAGTGAAGGTATTATGAAGCAACTGAAAGCAAAATGCAGCAGTTTTTGATGCCTGCTATTTTTCTGGAATAATTTGAGTAGTAATGCAATTCCTCGAACTATTTGCGAACAGACAGGTGATTCAGATTATTAGCACATTTAGTAACTGAGCGAGAACTGGACAATTTGGCACTCTCTGGGCCAAATAAGCATGCCAGGAGAGAACATCATGCTACAGTGAGTGTTTAACTTCTCAGTGAAGTTTGCCTTATCTTGCACTTAAAGTCCTACCACAAGGAGTTGAAGAGCTGGTGGTGGAATTTAGGTGTGGGTGTAAAACCCAGGTCAAGGGCTGCTCACCAGCAGGAAAGCACTTGGGGTGAGGTTTAAGATAATCGATTTATCCCACATATGGGAAGGGTATGGGGAAGCAACTTGAGTCTGTCTGTGCTTTTGGTAGTGTTCAAGTGCACGTGTAACTGTGCTGCAAAGAGAGCTGAAATAATGTGCTGCTTTGGCAGCCTATTTTTCTGGCAAAAGAGTATTATTTCTTCATACAGTAATCAGTGGTCCCCCAGCAAGCTTGTTAAGCTTGCCCAGATGGATACCCACAACAGAGTTCATGTCTTTGAGAGTGGATTTATTCAACAAGCAATGTAAATGAAACTCTCTCTGTTCTGTATAATAACCCTACAGTGATAAGTGAAGGCTAGACAGGAGGGAGGTGCCTGCAAGAGCTTTGCATTCCTACCTTAGCAGCATTAGCAGTCTTCCTTTCCAGTGTTTTTCTCATGTATATTTTTTCTTTTCTTGCTTCTTATATCAGTGTGAAGTATAGGAGAGCTACAGCTGGACCCCCTATTTTGTGAAGTAGGTTATTGCCAGACCTCCTCTAGTCCCTGCCCAAAGGTGTTAGAATTTCAAGGGGATTACTTATTCCCCCTGAACTTCTCTTTCCCAAGACTAGCTCAAAAACTAAAGCTAAAAATGCCTAAAATGAACAGTCTGAAATGGGATGGAAAAAAAGTCAAGTTATGCTTAACAGGACATAATTGTTCACGAACACACTAGATGAACAGTGGCTTTTACATAAAGCTTTACAAATTAGTTGAAAACCCCACAGAATTCCCTTTGCCAAGAAGTGTGAGAAGCTCTCAGTACCATGATCTCAGTACTGAATCCATACTAAAGTTCATTTAACTGCAGGTGAGTAGTCCCTGCTTCATGAAGGAAGGACAGATCTGTTCCTGACATCTACAGGTTACCTATTTACTGCAGGCTACTTCTGTTTTTCACATGAGCCTGTGGTTATTTTTTTGGCAACTGCTGTTCATCACCAGAAAGGAATTCCATGTAGGTGATCACAGAGTGCATCGACGGGGAGTGGGAGCAGGAAGCTAAAATTTAAAAAAGCTGACTCCGTGGTAATTTGTATTGTGTGTTATCTGTGTGGCTTTTCCTGGGTTCTCTTTCCTACACTAGAGCTCCTCCCTGTCCTCCAGATGATGCATCTAAACCAGTGGGGCCCACTCTCCTTTTAAATATGCATGAGAGTGGGCCCATGATATCTTTGCCAAAGAGAAGCTTCAGCAGAAACAAAGGAAAACTCTTTCCCCAGAGACATGGGGCGTGTTGTACCAGGAATGGAATCCATCTGTCTTCAAATACTGGGATGGCTCCAGGAATATCTTCCAGTTACCCTGGGGTAGTGTAATCTCATTTTCCTGTCCTCACCATTTGTGTTTATAGAATTAATTCACTCACAAAAGTAAAACAAAAAGCAGTGGACTGCAGAAGGATTGCAAGTTCATAAGTAAGGGATTCCTCTTACCTCTTTTTTATGCTATTATTTATGCAAGCCTCATTCTCTGGAGCTACACACAATTCAAAATAATCTATTTGTTTAATTGAATTATCCTTTACGGAGAGGAAATTGAAAAATGGGACCAGTTCAAAGAGACTTACTCTCAGTCAAAAAACAGCTTCAGAAACCAGTCATACATTGCTAGGGGTGAAAATGCAAAGCCATCGATCTTCCTAAACTAACATGTTGTCAAAGAAAAAAACTACTCATGAATTGAAATGAAACAGGAAGACTTTAAATAGGAACTCTTACCTTAAAACATAATGTCTAAAATTTTTTGGAACTTGTATTAAGCTGTTGAAATACAGGCCTGTGGAAAAGTTAGAGTATTAAAAAAAATCAGGGGTAGTCAAAATCGATGTTCATGTCAACTCTGCAGGAAAGAGAAAAAAAGGATCATTTCACTATTGTCAAAATTGGAGACTTATGTATATGCACATAGCATTAAGTAAACGGGAGCAGATAAAAGGAGACTTACACTTTTATTTCCAGTAAATAATTTACATGATAAGGAAATGAATGGTGCTTATCTAGAGTAAGCCGGCTTGGAAAGAAACCAAAGATTGATCCTGGAAGGAACGTCATCTACTACTGCTAAAATCCCAGCAAATTTTCTTGTTCTTTCTCTGAACATAAGCTGCTCAACCTTGAGCCAAGTTTAAAAGGTTCTTTTGCAAACATATGAGCAAGCTATTCTTTATCCAGACAAATAATAGATAAATTGTGCTGGCAGCTTCAATAACCTCATTTGCAAACTCTGCACGGGTAATTCCAAAACTGGTCTGTAACCAGTGACTTTAGTTTTTATCAGAAACTGATTGTAAAACTATAAAATAATTTTTGGGGATTATCTAAGTGCTAAACCAGAATAGGCAGCTGTTAGGAAATGCCAAGAGTTGCTGCTGGCAAGCTGTGAGGTATTTTACTGTGACCACATTACACAGATGCAGTGTCATTACATCACACTTGTGTATATTTAGAGTATGCCAACAAAACAATGTAAAGCAATGAACTTCTGGCCTCACACTAAGTCATCACCTGTGACTTAAGTCAGTGCCCATGGACATTTTTACAGGTAGAACTTGACCCATTACATGTGATGTATAAAACAGTTGTAGCTATGTGTAATCCACAGGAAAAGGCAGCTAATATCCACATGATTCAAACACCTGGAGAGATGTATATAGTAAAGACCTGAAATCAATGTCAAACCAGATTTTTGCATTTAACTTTTCATCATAAAATGTGGGGACAGAAACTGAGCAGTCATGATACTAAACACTTAAGAACGACCATCTCAGGAGTGAGATTTTTAATGCAAGCGTGAGAGCCTTTACCTTTTCTTATTTATTTTGAATAGTCTGAAGTTTGATCCACTGTTATAGACAAGAATTCACTGTCATTGAAATTTAAGTAGGACATTGTATGATATTCTTTGAAATAAAAACATATGTAATGTCCTCTCTGGGTTTTCTGTGAAATCAACTGGAGTCTTTACCTGCCCATCCTTTCAAACTACCATTCATCAAGGCCAAGGTGGATGGGGCTTTGAGCAATCTGGTCAAACAGGTGTCTCTGCCTATGGCAGTGGGACTGGAACTAGATGACCTTTAAGGTCCCTTCCAACCCAAATCATTCTGTGAACAAAACCCTAATATCCTCTCAGGGTTTTCTGAGGAATCACCTAGGGTCCTTTACCTGCTCGTTCTTCTGAACTACCATTCAACAGCTCTGACAAAATATGGTGGTTCCTATAATAACACATCTTTTTTAAAAACATATGGCAACTTTATTGACAAAAGCTATCCGTAACTATCCATAACAGCCTGGATTCATATTAAAATGTCCAATTTTAATATCTGGGTGAATGAAGACACCTTGGACAGCTGAAGTATTGTCAGTTTTTTGCGGCAGGTTTACAAGAGGTGCATGTGCATGTCAAATGTCAAAATGTCCTGCTGCCTTGTATTGTTGATCTTTCTGCGTTTGGAATGCTTGTGGAATTCCTGATAGGCCAGCCAGAACACGGAGTATGCACGTTCAGGATGGTGCTATTATGGCTCTGGTTCCTCAGGAGAGACTCTCTTGCTGTGGTGTACAGTGTGAGCCTGTCCCAAGTTCCAGCAGCGCTGACATGCCACCTCTCTGCGTTGACATGCCACCTCTGTGTGTTGCCACTTGTGGACAGAGGCTTCTCCACTGCTGCTTGCCCTGCCTGGTGCACCGCGATGTGGGAGGAACGGGGTGATGCTAAAGGTGTTCTGCCTTCCCTCCCAGCCTCAAACTGCATCTGCTCCTTATACAGCTGTTAAACAAAGGCTGCTTGGCAGCTCCAATCCATCCGCACTGTTCCTGGTGTTCTGAAAAGTCTCGGTTAGACTGAAATTACAGAGGTTCATCCAATTTTCCTAGGAAGGAAACTGGAAATGCTCCTTACATACAGGCAATGGGTAGAGTAAAACATGTTTTGCCTTGTTTTCTCTTTCCACTTTTTCCACTTTCCCCCCCGCTTTGCTTAGGTTGAAGTTCCTGTACTCCAATTTCAATTGTGAGTCTTCCTGTATTTTCCCTGAAGATTCACAGAACAGATGTTGCTGTGTCTTGGGTTATTTTTAAATATCCCAGGGAGAAAAGAGGAGAGAAAGTAGAGACATGCTTCTTCTGATGAGGGAGAGGCACATCAGAGGGTGAGATAGTGTTCAGCACTGCTTGGATTGTTTACACTTAAAGTATTTTGTTGATAGTTTCCTGACATTATATCCTGTTTTGCTAACCGAGGTGGTTTTAGCCAGTCACCAAATTTACATTTTCATTTACTTGTCCATTCACTTCTTTTTCCCCTCCAGATAACAATTATCCTTATCTCTCTTTTGCAAATAAAAGTAAGGCTGACTGTACAAAGTACTTCCCTGAAAGGTAATGCCAAAGACAAGCTTTCCTGCCCTAGAAGTTATACAGTGTTTTGATTGTCCAAATTGTTACATTCTAGATTATGTCAAGTGAAGATGCACAAAACAAATTCACCTTGCCACTTTGCAGGCATGTGGAATGTTTAAAAAACAAAAACAAGTTCACAGCAAATGTCTTACAAACCAAAACAAGTTCACAGCACATTTCAGGAGATGTAGGAATGTTAATCTGGACACAGGATTTAACTCCACCCATGCTCTACCCAGGATGCAGGATTACTCATGTACCTACTGTACTGCCATTTTCCTTCCATGTGTACATCCAATCTGATCCTTGACAGAACCCCCTCAGTTGCTCTAGGTTCTCCCTAGAGAAGCCCCTGGGATTTCTCTTTGTACTCTAAAAGAGGCCAAGGCATTGTTAGACTATCATATCTACATGGGCAGCTGTGGCTTGAAGAAATTTATGTAAATTATTTATTAGCTAGTGGCTGTACCCACAATGTCCCTGCTGTTGTCCAAACACTCAGAAAGGATGCAGTGAAACATACTCTGCTTAAAGAAAGGTAGCTAGGACTGCAAAATCACGGAAAACACAAAATTTTGAAATATGAACTGGTTTGTTGCCTTTGTCAGCAAAATACGTATGAACGAACCATCAGGTGGAGAACAAGGAGGCTTTGCACGTACAGTCAGGGTCATTGTGCTGCTCAAGAAGCATTGTGTGGAGGGAAGCACAGTGCTATGGGAAAGCTGACAAACCAGCTGGAGACACCAGGAACGAATCGTGGTAAAGCCAAGGGACAGGGAGGCGACGCAAAGCTGCCGCACGGGAGGGGTGGCTGTGGGTAGCCAGCGGTGTGACACCCTGGCTGAGCATGATGCAATGCCGTCCAGTTGGGCCACTCTCCCCAGGTCACCAGCCACAGAGGCGAACGGCTGGGTGTAGGCACATGCCAGGGAAATCCCGCAGAGCCGAGGCCGGCCCTGGGCTGCCTTGCAGGAGGTGCAGGGGGCACGGGGCTGGGGCGGGCGATGCTGTTCTGCCATCCAGCAGCGGGTAGGACCATCGCTGCTCCCACCGTGTGACCTCCGCCAAGGCAGGACCCTGGGGACACGGCAGGGACAGCACAGGGCCAGGGGGAGCCTGGGAGAGGAACCGGGCTGAAATAGCCTCTGACTCCCAAGGTGTGTGCAGCACCTGCTCGGCACCTTTCTTTATGGAGCGATGGTCAGTAAAGACAAAGCTCTCAAAATGACCCTTTATGTAACCCTGTCGGTAAAAAAAATAAAAGACCCAACTCACACAAAATTACCGTGGGTCAGCCCCTCAGCACCATCTCTGCCGCGAAGGGCGCGGGCTGCGGGCTCGGTGCGCCCGAGGGGAGCCGCGGGGCCGGGGCTCCCCGTCAGGCGAGCCCTGCAAGGAGAGAAGGCCGGGCCGGCCTCCCCGCCGCCGCTGCCCCCGCCCACGGCCGCCCCTGTGGCGGTGACGTCCCGGGCCGGGCCGGGCCGTGCCGGGCGGCGGGGGCGGTGCAAAGCAGCACAGCAGCAGCAGGAGGAGCAGCAGCAACAGCAGGAGCAGGGCTGGCCGAGAGCGGGGCGCCGAGCGCACCACCACCAGCTCCATCAGCAGGTAAGGACGCGGCCTCTCGGCCTCCGCCGCACCCTCCTACCCACGGCGGGAGGCGCCGGCCCTCCGGCCGGGCCGCAGCGCTACCCCCGGCTGTCCCGCCGCCCCTCCCGCCAGGGCAGGTGCGATCGCGGCGGGCGAGGCAAGGGCCGGGCCCTGGGCGGGTGAGCGCTCCGGCCAGCGCGCCGCGGGACCGACCTGCTGGAGCCGGAGCTTCCCGGTGAAGTGCGGTCACAATCCCTCTGGACTGTGCTTTACTTCCTTAAATTAACTGCCATGGAAATTCTTTCCCTTGTGGGCTTGTTTGGGGTATTTTAATATCATACTCTGTGAGATCCCATCCCTGCAGAGTTACAGCTGAGCTCCCCTCCTTGCTTCAGAAGCATTTCTGTGCTGGTGGGATTGTCCTTGTAAGAGAAAATGAAATTTTCACAGCCTTTACTGGCCAAACACAGTATGACTGGTAGTTCAGTGGAAAAACGTCTTCTGGAGTATTTCTGCTCGAAGTACTTTTGCAGGCTGCAGTTTGGAGAGCAGCGTGTGCCAATGTGATGTACAACTAAAAACCAATACCCCATTCGTGTAACTTGCATTTATTACTGAATAGGAAAACTTAAAAGGGGTTGTCCCCTTGATGGTCTAGAATACGACTTGCAGTGCGGCGCAATGCAACGCAGTGCAACCCTATGCAGTGCATATTGTTGGTGCTTGTCTAATACTTGGCTCTCAGGTTCTGAACTAGTAAATGCCACCAGAGGCCTGTAGGACAGAGGTAGCTGAACTAATAGGTGGCTGGTTCTGTGAAAGGATTGTTGTTATCTGTTGTTTCAGCGAATAGTGCTGACTGTCAGCCCCGTTTTTACAAAGGTGCAGAGGAGTAGTATGTCGTGACTTGTGCCTTGTGGTGCTCCCGGAGGGAACAGACCTTTGAGGCGACCTAATTCCTCACAGTTCATTTGGCATCGCCGGGCTGCGGGGCGGCCTCTGGACTGGGTTCACAGCCATCCGAGTACAAAGGCTGCCCACGGGACTGAGTCTTCCTTCTGTTGCAAGTGTGACAAATTAACAGGGTGGAGATGAACTCGTGAGTTAAATGTCACCTGCGCTTTTTAACTTTATTTTTAGTGGAAAAAAAAAAAAAGCCTAACGAAAATAGAAATCTTTTGATTTTTAAAATGTTAATTTTGAGAATTTAGAAGTACAATCAAATGTCGTGCAGTGTTTGTTTAAATACAGTAAAACTGCTAACACACAAGTTAACTCTTAAATGTATGGTTTATAAAATAACTGCAAAAGAAAGATCTCAGTGTTGTTGAGGTGGGAGAGTAAATATCAGGATTATCACAGCACAATTTCCAAACCTTTATGATGTTGCTTTTAATAATGTAGAAATTAAGATTTAGTTTGACAGTATTTTTCGTGGATGTGTTTTTAATGTGTCTCAGTTTAACTATTTAGTGAAGGCACAGTTATGCCTTTGACTGTAAAACTACAAAGCCAGCAATGCAAACATAAAGGCAGTAAACTTTCCTGCGAGGCTGAATAGCTTTCTGAATTAAAACCGTGTCAGAATTAGTTTGCAGAAATTCTAAATTGAACTAATTTCACCACCCTCATTATTTCTAGTCAGAGGGGGCATTCCTCTATAATCTGCACTAAGTACTGTGTCCCTCAGCCTCCGGCATTGCCATGTGCCTTTGTTTTGATAATGGGTCAGTATTTTGACCCATTAACAATAATGTTCTCATAAGGAAGGTGAAATAGTGCTTCCTTGTGCCTGATCTGCAAGGCTGGAGAAGGCTTTGTGACCCAATCTAACCCTTGTATTGTTGTGGTATTTGATAACACTGGTCTGAGGAAAGATTTCAGGTTTTAGAAATTTTGACAGTCTTATGAGTGATGTGGCAAAGTTGAGTAGGGACTAACTTTTTATCAGTACAAAATGTGAAAGCATGCGATTAAGCTGGCAGGTTCAAAATAAACTAAAGGGGTGTGTTTTTGGTTTTGACCCAATGTGTGGTTAGTTAAGCTTTGGAAACGCTTTCTGAAGCATGTGGATATTGAAAATTTACAGGACTTGAAAAGCAGCTGGAGGTATTAATGGAAGAAGAACCCACTAAGGCTGACTTGTGCATAGTACCTCAAGTAGCTCAGGGAGTCACCAAGCTGAGCACAGAGCTGGGACAATAGACTGGGAAGGTACTGTCAATTATTTATCAAATTTTTATATTAATTTCAGGCACTGAGATAGTGCAGACCACAGACTTGCTGTCTGACCCAGTAGGGCTGCTCTTAGGAAAATTGTTCATCTGAAGTAAGTTTTTGAGAAAGCTGAACCAAAGGGACCAGGTCTAGAGATAACAACTCTAGGTGATAATTCTCAGGAAATTATTATGAGTCACCATCAAACATCAGTTTAAGTGGTGCTGGGGGCAGTTCTGGCACCTTTGTA
Source organism: Nicator chloris (assembly GCA_013400495.1). NCBI lineage: Eukaryota > Metazoa > Chordata > Aves > Passeriformes > Pycnonotidae > Nicator > Nicator chloris. Next base: position 18,079 of record WAAE01026060.1, read on the forward strand.
CTTGTTGACATTGATGTCTTTGATCAACAGAATTAACACAAAATCTGAAGGAGACTGAGCAGGGCTTTCAGACTCTGTTTTCGATGCTCTGCTTTGGAGGACAAGAGGTTTCTGATAAGTTCGAAGGCAGTATTTGAGTACAAGATACTATTTTCAGGAAGAAGATCCCATAATGCAGATGGGTAAAGTCGACTTGGCAGCAGCACCATGGAAGCAGATCTGAGGGTTATGTGGGATCACAAGAAGCACAGAGATGCAGTATTGTTGAAGTTCAGCATTTAGCTTTTTGTACTAGTGCATCTTAAGTTAACAGAATAATGTGTCCAGTTTTGGCCACAGCCTGAAAGATAAATTCAGATGTCTCCATCTACCAGAAATGGTCACCAGGGCTTAGGAAGGTTTTGGAAAATGCATCTGCAGAGAATATATGTGTTTGGAAAAACACACTGTGTGTGTTCCACAAAGCTAGACAAGCTCATTTCCAGCAGAAAGAGATAAGATGAGGGTACAGGAAGATGCTGGAGTATTAAAATTAGTGAGAAGTGGTCTGTGTTCTTTTGTCAGTGACCGTATCAAAAAAGAGGGAACCAGTTCGCACTGAAGACTTGATGAAGTTCTTAAAATCTGTTATACCTTAGGGAAAACTGAAAGAAATTCAGGTTGTGCAATCTTATTTCTGCAAAGGTTTTTGAAAGTCAAATAGGATTTTTGTTAAGGATATATTAAAAACATTCCTCAAAACTGTTTTACTCGTTCCCGTGCAGGGGCTTGAGCCTGATGATTTCTTCAGGTGCTGTCTGTATTTGGGCTTGAGTTTATGTGGGAAAAAGTAATTCCAGTTCTCAAAAGATCAACACTTTCTGTGATAAAGTCCTATAATCTTTCAGTTGCTGGTCATCTCATGTTACAGCTTAAGGCATTTGGTTTTAAAATAATTGGTGTTGAGACAAAGTACTGCATTTGACAGCAAAATGTTGTGGTTTAGGAGTATAGCCTGTAATACTGTAGGAAATGTAGGTGTACAACCATACTGTGATTTAAACCAGGAAAATCAGAGGGATAAAACCTGAGGTATTCATCATCTACTCTAGAATATGCTGTGTGTGGCTTCATAACTTGTGTCCTAGTGTTACAGCATCTTTGGGCCTGAAACACTTTTAAGAAGGACTTCCTAAAGTCCTAATTAAAAAAAATAAATTACCAAATATCATATGTTTCTCATTTTGTATCCACTTTTAAAAGTATGAGTAGGCATTTAAAAATAGCAACATTTTAACATAGCTTGCTATCTTTTAAAGTTTCTACTTTGTTATTTCTTGAAATGACTGACTGTCTTAGGTTTGTAGTAAATACTAGTGACAGTGACTTGTGTTTCTGAAGTATTGATAGATACTATATCAATATAAAGAACATGGAAAAATGTAGTTTTTGAACTGATGGCTGTGGATGAATCTTCCCCACCATCCAAAAAACCCAACAAAACTAGCAGTTTTGCAAAGCTGAATGAGAAGCATCAGCAGCCTTCATGGTTTTTACTAAGGCTCTGATGTCAAGAAAAGGGCAGATAAATCTGTGGGCACTTTAGTCTCTGGTAGAATGATTTCTGTAAGTAATGACCATATAAATTTAATATATGTATTCTATTGGTGAAAGCATGCTAAAGCTGTCTTTTGATAAGTGACCATCTTAGAATATCTATTCCAAAAACCTGATTTAGCCAAAACAAGTTCTTATTTTTGTTGTTGTTGTTGAGCTCTGTGTGCAGAGCAGAGGGTGATGAGGCTGAGGAGGGCTGGGTCTCTTCGGTCCTGCTGCTGTGCCATGGTGCTGCAGCTCCAAGGCAAAGCCTGTTGCCATCTCTGGACAGCATAGCCTGGCCTTGAAAAGGTGATTTGGGACTCCTTGGTGCACCTACACATGCTGACTTCTTCCTGCTGAAAAGAGAGCTGCAGCCAGATGACATTTAACCTGCAAATACAGTGCTGGTTGCTGCTCCTGTAGGCATGTGTGAGCTGTGCAAGCTAAATTGCAGCTACTGTCAGTAGCAGGGCATGCATGAATGCTTGATTAGGTGTGGGTTGGTGTCTGGCTGCTGTGGCTGTACTGCAAGTCACACCCAGGCACTGTGTCACTCCTGAAGCACTTCTGTCAAGCCAAGGGACCTTCCTCACACAGTGAATGCCGCTTCTCCCTCTGCAAGTGTGTGGATGAAGGGCAGTTTCTGCGTGCTCCAGGGAATGAGAGATGGATGAGGCATCTGGAATTAAACTTCAATTTTTGTATGCACAGCTTGCGGCACTGCTGCTGTGGAGAATGTGGCCAGTCGCCAAACTGGGATCTAGTCCTGGCAGTGCCAAATACAGGTGCCACGAGCAGAACGGAGGTGGCCACATCTGTATGTGCATCTTTTAGGCCTTGATCTATTCTCAGAGAAATTAAAGAGAAATTATCAGTCTTGAGCTGAAAGTCTGAATGAACCCTGGATTTGTAAATGCTCAACAGAAGGCCTTATTTATCATAAAAGAAAACTTTTTTTCTTTTTTAACATCTCTTAAGAGAGCTTGCTGAATTTATTTTGCAAAGGTAGTTAAACAGACAATTAAATTAAGAGCATTATTTACATAGTGGATAATTGTTTCACAAGCAAATTTGTTTTCCTTGTAATTAACAAGACTTAGCAGACAGATTTGAAATGCATAGAGAAAAAAAAGAGAAGTAGAGAATTTAACAAAGCCAGTTGTTCACAAAAATCTCTTCAAAATTACCCAGATCTCTCGCTGTATTTACAAAAATAGAAGAAACTTTCTGAATTATATCTAAATGTTTCTATGGATCCTTCAGGCCTGAGCTGAAGCCATGGAAATATTGTTGCTTTTTGCATTTTGAGCAAGTTCAGATTTGTATGGTCCAGAGCTCCGTCCCTCTCATTTGCTATATTGTCTTTGTTGCCATGTAGTCCACAGGGTTTTGATCATGTCAGTTGTATTCTCAGTGTTCCAGATCCAAAGCAGCCAGGTAAAAGGTGATACTGTAGTAGCCATGTTTAGGAAGAAGCTGTCTGTGGGAGGACAGCCCGTCCTTCTCCAGTTCTTAGGCATTACCTGCCCAGGAGGTCAGGCCTGTGGTGAGCTGATGACACCCCCTTCCAAGTTCACATCTGTGCTTTGCTCTTTCCTGACTTCTTCAAGTGCAGTCCATCAGAGCTGCTCTGTAGTGGGGGAATTGATAGCAATAAAACTCTTTCACCAAGTCCTCCATGGCAAAGATAGACAATTTTGCTGTGTCTTCTTTTACCTTGTCGGGGTGAGCGCTGTGTGCAGACACAGCAAACCTGCTTATTGTGGCACTCTGCTTGTTTTAGGGGAGGCATTGGAGAGTTTTGGGGAAGGATGCCCTGTAGCTGCTCATCCAATACAAGGTTTATCAGTGTGTGGTAAGGTTTTGTGATGTTTGCCTTGCTTATGTACTGCAAAGTTTCCAGGACAGTAAGCAGAGTATTCAGGAATGAAGAATCTGATAAACATTTTTGATGACTTCAATTTTAACAATTCTGTTGGGTTGCAGTTTTGTGAGCAGTTGGGCTGAGGTAGTTGACTGCTGGACCCTGAAAGGGGAAAATCTTAATGGCTGCATCTTCTTTGCCCTTCTCAGCAGTGTGGATGGTCATGGGGCTCCTTCACACCCCAGTGCAAACTACTGGCTCTGCAGAAAGCAACACATCCCATCACCTTTCTCTTTTCCATATCTGTGCTGCAGAGGTAGAGCAGCAGAGATGAGGGGAAGCAGATGAGGGGTGATAAGTCATTGCCATTCAGCTCACCCTCTCAGGAAACACAATCTATTTTGCAATCTCTTAGACCTGTGTAACCTTCATTACCTCTACCAAAAGTTAGACAAATGCCTCCAGAGCCCTTTGCAGAGAAATACAGACATAAAGAGTATATGTAGGGAATTTAATAGAATGATAGAATCACAGAAGGTCCTGGGTCAGAAAAGACCCTAAAGATTATTTAGTTCTACCCCCTGCTGTGGGCAGGGACACCCAGGCACAGTGACACACAAGGACAGAGTCATAGAGTAGGCTGGGAGAGGATTGTAAAAGATCATGGACTTCAGAGGGCCGGGATAATATGGACTTTTATTACTGTGTAAAGATAAAAACACTTGGGTTTAGTACATATGGTGGTTTGGGGGTGAGAATGAGTTTATTTTGGTTTTTTTCTTTGTTTGCTTTTTTTAACCTTTTTGTTACCTGCAATCCTTTACAAAGATAGGAAAACTGGTGATATAAATCGTTGTCTCATTTTCTAGGCTCTTATTGAGTTATTTTTTCAGTGTTTGCTGATTGCTGTAAAGCCGTGGCAGTGTTCATGCAGGCAGCCTTTATGCCAGGTGCCTGTGTACACAAATGACATTCTGCAGAGGATTCTATCTCTCTGCTGTACAGCGAGGAGTGTTACTTATGTGGACATGGCAGGAATGGTGCTGTTTCTCCTTCTCTCATACTTGTAAGCTTGCTTTTCAATGAGTGTACTGCTGGGCCTGTCAGTCCTCCTCTTCTGATTTTTTTTTTTTTTCCAAAATAGAGCCTCTAATGGCTTTTACAGATTTTAGTAGCTGATCTTCTTTTGGCTGTGGTTAAGAGCATTGCTTCAAATGTCAAAGTTCTTGGGAAACAGAAGAGAAGTGGGCTGTTGTGTTGAATTTGAGCTGTTGGGAACAAAGCTCTCCTGCTTCTTCTGTACACATGCGGTTTTGCAGAAGGTGGGATGATCTCTGTCTTTGGTTGTCATCCCATTACAGTACTCTTGCATCTTCTCAAATATCTGAAATTAGTTATGGTCAGACACTTAATCTTGGATTATTTGGACCTTGAGATAGTGTTTGGTTCACTGCATGAATGTCATCTATTAAATTTTTTTCCTTTTGGATGTTCAGACATGCACTATGGACTTTTGAAAAAGTCTTACACCTTAGTATTTGTTTTAGATCATTTATTCAAGAGCAAATATTAAGCTTTGTTTAGGGGAAGGATGTTTTTTGAAATACCTTTTGTGTCATATTCTGATGGTAATCTGAAACAAATTTTAGATCTTGTTTTATGTTTTGCTGTAAAGTTCTACATCCTTTCAAAGGAAAAAGATTATTTCTTACTAACCCAGGGAGAGGAATCTTAGCCATGGAGTTTCTGAGCCTTTTATCATGCTGTACAAGTCATGTCTTGCTCAAAAGGTCAACACCCACAGAACATGTTTTTTGCAGTTCAGTGGTCTAAGTAGCTGCTTTTCTTGTGGCTGCTTTTCTTTCATATTGTCAGTGAACATACAGTCTTTTGATGACATGACATCTGATGCTATGGGTATTTCTGCATTATGTGCTAAATTATATATATTCAACACCGAAGCAGCAGTGACAAACATAAATAAAGTGTCGACCATACACTCTTACAGATTATTCTCTTTCAGTTCAAATCCTTGCAGCTTTTTCCAGTTTTGCATACGTGTATATATTTTAATGAAATATTACATCAGATTTCTTTTAACTTGGAACTAAAAATAGTTTATTTTAGCAAGTGTTTGAGTTTAGCTTCTTTGTTTCTGTTGCCACAGAGTTCTGTGCCTGTTCATGTAGCAGTCAGCCTGGTAGGGGTTATAATATATAAAGTTGGTTCATAGATTTTTTTTTTTTTAATTGCCCTTTGCAGCTTCTGTTACAGTCTGGGATCAGTTATTGATCTCTGTAGAAAGAGATTTTTCTTTTAATGCCTTAAAAAATGCAGTTATGTTATTTCCTGATTTTGTTGGTTTGTTTTTGTTTAATAAAAGCTTGGGATTTGAGTAATAAGTACTGACTGCTTGAGTACATAGGATAGAAGTGGAAATTTATATGGTTAAAAAAAAACAAAACCAAAACAGCTGTTTGAGATGAGTTGTTTTCAGTATTAATCCTGGTCTCTTTACAAATCCCTTTGGGAGAGAAGAGGGCAGACAAAAGGCACTTCATGTCACTGGCATGTTTACTGAGTGACTCTGCTGCTTTAGCCCGAGGGAGGAGGTGCAAGCGGGGGAACGGGAAACTACCGGCAAGAGGAAGAGTATTTTGAGGTGAGCTCCTTCTTAAGAAACACGTGAAGACCTGAAAGGTGATGCCAAACTGGGAAAGTTTGTGGAGCTGAGAGGACTAAAGGGACCCCAGGTGGAGGAAACACTTGAAGATTGTAGTAGAAGAAAAATGCTGTTTTGATTGCTTTTGTACAAAACAGGGTAGCATCAGGGGCTGTCCTTCCTACCATGCCTGGGCAGGACTTTGAAGCCATGTTTTCCTCATCAAAGGTAGGATGCTGCCTGATCCCTGTACATGTCCAGGCACTGACCCTGGGTGTGCCTGCTGTGGGTGTAAGACCACGAGGCCTTGCAATTTGGGCTAAGTATTTCACCCCAAGACAGGTAAAGATTTTGGAGTGACATCTGAAGGTGTGCTAAGGTGTGGTTACTGGTAATTAATGAAAGCTAATTGGCTTATGTTTTTCTAGGACTCAGCATGTTCTCTCTAGCAGCCTCACACTTCCATTGGTCATTTTGTTGGAAATGTCAAAGTCGTTTTTAAGGGATCCAGGTAAGACAGGAAGCTTCTCAAAAGGAGCTGTTACTGCCTCCACTGTACATATTTAAGGGAGAAATTTGAATGGGCAAGATGCAGCTGTGTGTGAGGCTGCTGTACCTTTGTTTTGTTCAGCTTGATCAGCTGCTTAATTTTAAATTCATGGCCTAATTTTGTGAGGAACATTTTATAGGCAGGCAAACCCACAAAACTCTAGCCAGTAATCTTCAGTCTGACAATGAAGGAGGCACATCTGTGTGAGGACTTTCTTCCCAAGTGTTTATTTTTATTTTGTTTCAGGCCTTTGTGTAAGGAAAATCTGTGTAACTGTCGCACATGTAAAGATAGAGGAGAACAGAGTTGAATGTGAAGTAACAGCCATATTTTCAGAAAAAACAATTTTATGCAGTGAGAAATTAGCCTAGTAATATTAGCAAGCATTTAAACAATGTTTGCTGATTGGTGAGGGTGCTGTTTATTTTTGAAGCTTGTGTTTTAGTGGACTTCAAGTTACTACCAGTGAAAAACAAGGATTTTTTTCCCCCTTTTTCTCTGAGAAATCACTTCCCTCAAGCATCTCCTGCAAGTGTTTGGATTATACTGTATTTCTAACATGAACTAAAATCTGGTATTAATACCTAGGGAAGTAAAAAAAAGCTTGTTGTGCCTTCTCTATTATTATACTCCTGTCAAGGTCTTTGCATCTATTTCAATACTAACAAGAAGAAAATGTGGGAGGAGAATGAAGGGTTTTTAAAAGTCTTCCCTTAGCTGAGGAGCATTTCCCCTTTTTCAGGGACGAGGCTGTCTTCCAAGGGCTTCCACCCAACTGGGACAGGAATGGCATGGTGTGGAGCTTGGGCGCTGCAGGCTATAGCAAGTAATGGGATGCAGACCTTGGTTCAGTGATAGCTGATACCACCTTTTTGCACTGTTGCATGTAATGGCAGTCAAATTTTGACCCAGATGCATGTGATAGCATTCATTTGGAGTTCAGCGGAGTGTAGAGCGTAATGACTGCTCCAGTGGATGTTGTTAGCATGTCACCTGGATTGGCTTCCTGGGTTGCATCGTGTCTTGCCCGTCATTCGTCTGTGTGGGTCACTGGTGCAGTCTGGATCCTTGGTGGTGCTTCATGTGCTGATGGCTTCACAATGTGTCTCCCTCTGGATCAGACTTCTTTTTTCAGGATCAGCTTCTGCCCCTAAAGAATCCTTGTGAAAGTTATTCTCAGGACACATGCCTTTTTGTTCATTTATGTTACACTACTTCCAGGATATCCTGCCTTTTGTGTTTCACAACTTGCTGGCAATGGGGAGGATTTGCATGGCGTCAGTCCTACAGATGAGCATGCAGCTTCGTATGCTCTTTGTCGACTGCCTATACCAAGACAGATTGCAAATGGAGTTTGTACAATAGAGCAAGTAAAACTGGCTGCATCAGTGTGGTTTTCTGAGGATGAAAGAGATGCTGGCTTTTGCTTTACTTATGAGCCAGGCTTGGTGTCTAGGCAAAAGGGTAGCGGAGAGATGCAGGGCAGAACATCTGGTAGAAGCAGAATTTGAAGACTGGGAAGAGAGTTTAATCAAAATCTGTGTTTTCTTCTTTGTTTTCTTCCTTCCCTAGTGGAAAATGACCAGTGTCATAGCAGTTAGCACTGGACTGGGAATGGCTGTAATTACTTGAAAGCTGTCAACCTACAGTTAACCCTGCTCATCAGGCTGAGGTTTGGAGAGTGATGTGGAGGACACATTTGCTGCAGGGAACATTCCTGTCATGGCAAGCTTTGCTTGTGTGTGCCCAGCATTGCCTGGGAAGCCCTGCTGTAGAACGTGCTGGCTCTCAATGCACGTCAGCAGGAAGGAATACTTTGTGTTGTTGCAGGCTATTGTGAGTTGCTGCTCTGCTGAGGACTCCTTTGGCTTTTCACAGTGGTCCTTGCACCAGATGATAACTTGCTGAGCTTGTTCTGGGTCAGCAAAGCCCCTTGTCACCATGCCAAGAGCACCCTCACAAAGAAAGCCCTATGTGTTTTACCTCCTAAAATACATTCACTGCATTCCTGGACCAAGGTAGTCTTCCTGTTTTGAAAAAATGGAAGTGGGCAGAATACTGTTGCTTCAAGATGAAGATCAGCTTTTCAGGCTAATTTTAGGTGCAACTTAATCTATAAGGAGGAGGCAGTTTAGAGTAGAAGGGCTCGACAAGGGGAGTAACTACCAGACATCCAAAATTATGAATGCTGGTGTTGAGCAGGGTGGTTTAGGCAGAAGCAGCCACTTGGGAAAGCCTGATCTGGAGCAGTGGCTGAGCTGGGTGCGTGCTGGGCAGGGGAGGCTGAGCAAATGTGACTGACCTTCCAGGCAGAGCCGTGCTGGCTGGCTGGGCTCAGAGGCTCAGCACAGGGCAGGATTAGCGCAGCTCCACTGGCAGAATGGGCAGCTCTGGGCCTCTTGTGTTCCCCAAAAGAAAAAGCAGTCTAGAGCATTGCAAGGAGTCTTTTAGATTACAGTTTTAACTCTAATTGAGACTTTCTTTCTACAAATAAACTTTTTTTTTTTTTTAAGGCATTTTGAGGCTGGGAAAAAAGATAAACTAAAGGATACCTAGAGAAAGGGGAGAAGCCAAGTATTGAAGAAGATGAAAATCATTCACTACAATCAAAGCCTATCTTTTATTCCACTGTTAAAATAGAAGAGCAGGTCAGGCAAAAAATCTGTCCTCTGTCTCCCTGATGCTTTTCAGTATAAATCTAGTTCAAGAGACCCTTAGTGGTAAAAGCTTACAGGAAGGCTGCTGTAGTTATTAGAGCACTTCCTGGGTGGCTCAGCTCTCATCTCCAAAGCCACACCTGGTGTATTAAGGTTTCCTACGCTGTTATTAGCGTTACGCTGGACACATTTCCAGAATGCTGTCAAAAGTTTCTGTATCAAAGGGGAATCATCACACAGCACAGGCTACTGGATGTGTGGAGAAATTAGGTAAACTACAGCATCCAGTAAAACTTGAATGAGTTTTATAGAGTGGATGCTGAAAAAGCAAATGCTTTTTTGATAACTCTTGAAATATAATTGTGTTTCTCTCTCGTACTTGAATGTCAGCAACTTTTGCTAACTTGTCACTTCTGAAAAAAGTTTATTATTTCTTAACAGACATGCAGTGACATTTCTACTTTAGATTTATATTCTTCACAGGTCATAACACTGGAAAGTTAGCCAGCATGTTTCACCCTTGTGTCTGAAGGCAACATAAAATCTCGATGTGCAGGCATTTGAGCAGGTATTTGATTAATTTTGTTTCCTTTATTGTTCCCAAGTTATTGGAGTTATTCAAGAGGCATGCAGTTTTTTTTTTGAAGTCAGAGTAAGCCATAATAGCCAGCAAGTTCTTTTCATTAATCACCCAAGTAAAGCAGAAACTCTGGAAGCTGTGAATTTCCTCTGAACAGAGCACTGATACCAAAATACAGTGTCATGGTTTTTATTTATTAATAGAAATAATAAGATAATTCTTCAGACCTTGTGTCCTTCAGTCAATAAAAGGAAGCACATACTTCCCTGTAATTGAAGACAGGTATGCTGTTGTGGAGGGTGGAACAGGACTCTTTACAGAGAGAGGTGGAGTCTGCATTAAGGTGGTGTGACAAGGGTGCTGAATCATATGTTGATGCATTTTGCAAAATAGGTCTGTTTGTTGTGTTTTGTTTTGGCCTTTCTTTTAGTTCAGTGGGTTGAAAGTTGTATTGTTGGGCTGCTCTATATTACATTTTACTCTTTTTGAATTCAGTTGTTCTTGAGTTCTTTACTCAAGATCTCATGTAGGTCACTGGGAGGTATCTGAACCCCATGTGATTGTTGCTGTCTCAGCACCAAAGGAACTGGAGTTTTCTGGGTTTCTGAGGAAGCGCCTGACTTGTGATAATCCTCCAGGATCTTCATCGTACTAACATTCTACACAATTGTTTCTTTTACACTGTGCTGAATTTTTTCTAAGATGACCTTAGAAGATCTCTGATCATATGATGATGTGAAGCAACTGTACTTAAAAGCTTTTAGTTTTCTAGTTCCCATAAATAATTCAAACCCAGAAACTCATCCCCAAGGAGGACTTTTTAGTCTAGAAAGGGAATACAGGATATCTATGAGGAGTTTACTGTTAGCTTCCCCCTGGTCATCCAAGATGAGGCTCAAGTCATTCAACAGTGTGAAGAAATATCCATCATGGAAGTAGATTTGAAACATTACTATTCACAAGGAGGAATGTGAATTAATCATATCTAACTTTTGTGTTGAATTCCTGATCACTGTAGCTTAAGCTCCTGTGGAGCTCAAATTTTGGGTGAAAGAAAATATATGGAAAAAAAAATCTATCTGAAATAAATAATATATTTGCTGGAATACAGGAAATGCTGAAGACTTCCAGACTGGAATTCTAAACAGAACTTGGCTTGCTGCACTGTAGACCACAGGTCCAGGAAGCTGAAGAGGATGCATTGTAAAGCCTTGAGAAGGAGAGCCATCAGATTGTCTTGTTGTGGGTTCACTGATGATAAGTTTCACATGACCTCACAGTCTTTCCTTCAATAGTAGTACAGTCTCTTCTGCATTGTATTCCTGTCCTTTAAAAACTAGTTATGTATTAGTTTTCCATGAAAAATATCAAGGACTGTTTTGTGGTTTGCTGTTTCATAATCCGCAGGGTGAGGGTCCTGCTCGTAATCAGTAATGTGTCAATTAAATGTTTTTAACATGAGGACTTTGCAGGTGACTTTTTGAGCTGTTTTCTAGGCTTTTTGATTGACATCATTAACACTTCTGAGTCCATGGAATATCTGCAGATGCTGAAACCAGCCAGGAACTGACTCTGAAATGTTTCTGTCAGATGGCACTAGTGCTTAACTTTGGCTGTGTCTGTGTGTATATTAAAAAAAAACAAACCCAAAGCAGTTGTTTTGCAGACTGGGTGTGACATCTTGCAAATCAGATAGAAAAATATTGAACTAGGAAGAAGAAAAAAAATCTAGTCTTAACTTAAAATGTGTTAATGGTTAAAAATAATTCTTCAAAACATTTTCAAAATTGTTCAATGTGTTCAAATTAGTTCTTGTTTCTAGTTTATATGGTCTCTGTTTCCACCGGCTGTGTATTACAGCTTTTTCTGCTAGATTCAAGTATTCTGTAGTTTGTTTTCCATGTAAATATTACATGTACTTAACCTGTCATTACATGACCCTTATAGTTTTTTATTTGGCAAAGAGTTGTTTAAAACCAGATGAAGTTTCTGTGTGGCTGGCACTGAGCATTTAGAGGAAAGTTGTAAAGATGTAGGAGAGTGCAAGGAGATGTCTTGGAAGAACAAAGGGATTTGTCTTTGAGGTTAGCAATTAGTAATAATGTATTTTCAGTGGGAAGGATTTTGAAACTATTGATTTAAATTGTTCTAGAATCGGAGGAAGGCTTTACACATGCTGCTTTTGATCACAGAAGATGTTAGAATTAAAAGAAAAAATATAAGACGATTTAAGTATCTTTGAAGCATGCTTAAGAACTATTTCACATTATCCTCTTCTCTAATTGATTAACTAGATAATAGGTTTAAATGTGCCAAATAACAAAACCCATTGATTTCATAGCAACTGATCTGAAATTATCTAATTAAGTTTGGGTTTTCCTCTTGTGTGGCCTGGGTGATTCCGCATGATGTATAGCAGATTGCATTAAATTGGGTTGTGCCTGTTTCTTGGAAATAGTGTTGAGAAAATCAGAAATTTCTTCAAGAATGCTAATTAGATAAAAGTACTAAGTGGAAATGTCTATTTCATGCTTTCTGGTTCTTCTCACTCATATAGGCAAATCCATTTGATTGCCTTTCTTGATGGTTTTGACATTGAGTGTATTGACTGCCCGTGGTATATGCAGGCATGTAGCTGAGACGCAGTTTGAACCTATGATGTCAGTTTTGCTCATTAAAAAATCATTTAGTCTTTTTGATTTCTGGACCCCCTGAAATTAATGCTGAACACCATTCTGCTGAATTTCTGCCAGAAATTTCATATGTGTGGGGTCTTTGAAATATTACTTTTTCTTAATCTCCTTTTTGGGGGCTGCCAAACCAGCAGTTATTTTTAACTGTTCTAGAGGAGTGCAATTTAAATCCTAAATTTTATATGGGCCAAATCTCTGTGATCCACAAAAAGTGCCCTACTTTTACAGTTGAGAAACACAATGAATGTTAACCATCCCTGACATGAGATAGCTCAAGGAAGCTTTGGTAGCAAGTTCCAGAAGGTTTGCTAATGGAGGTTCTGTTGCATTTTCCTTTTTTTCCCTTTATGTTGCACAAACACAAGCACAAAAAAATACAGTTGTTTGGTAAATACTATATGTACATTCTTCTTTTTGAAATGTTAAAAAATTTGTATTTATTTTATGATGATCAAAGCAATGATTTTCTAGATTGGCCTTGAACATCTGAAGTCAGGTTATGTCCAAATAATTCAGGCCATGCTTGTATGTATTTTAGACTTATTTTTAATTTTTTTCTTTTTTTTTTTTTTTCTTTTTTTTCCCCCCAAAAATGTTGAAGGTAATATCAGTTGGGAAGATGAGAACACTTGCTGAACAAAATTTTCCAAGCTATGGAAAAAACATTGGGTTTGGGAAGGTCTGAGTTTTAAACCTGAATCATTGTGAAAATATGCTTAACGTTTTGGATATGCTTGTATTGCTGTACCAAATATTTTGCTTTTAATAAAGGGAAACTTTTATGTCTACAAAAGGATTGTATGCTTCTTGAGTCTACTTGTAATTCAAAGTTCATGCAGATTTACTTTGTTTATGTTTAACACGGAATCATAGAATGGTTTGGGTTGGAAGGAACTTTAAAGCTCATCTAGTTCCAACCCCCCTGCCACGGGCAGGGACACATTTCACTAGAGGTTGTTCAAAGCCACACTTTAAGGATGGGGCATCCACAAGTTCTCTCAGCATTCCCCTGCCCTCTAAGTAAAGAATTGCTTAGAAGTACAGATCATGCATTTTGGTAGAGATATTTTTCTGTTGTTGCTGGGACTGGTACTGCCTGTGTTGGGGAGAAGGATACCAAGAAATGGGAAATGTGACTTTTGTCTTGGGTACCTCTAGTCCTGGCAGAGGGATGAGAGCACTTTACTTGGGTGTTTTGGTGGTGGTATCTGTGGTTTTGTGGGGAAGAGTTAATATTGCACCAATCTTGTATTTGGGAACTTTAAGCTTCTGTGTGTGAGCCTTTTGCACTCTCCTTGGGAGTATTTTTAATTGTATTTTTCAGTGTGTTTTTGAAACAATTTGGATTTGTGTTTTATGTATTGTCCATAAATGAGATAAAAGTTTACTTTTTATAATGTGATGTTGGAAGAGGAACAGAAATTTTGATACATGGTTAGATCTGCGCAATTGCAAATACTAGCTGTGCTTTTGACTTAAAGCCCTAATTCAAATCTCTCCTGTCTGACAAGCCCCAGTAAGATTAATTACCGGAGAGAGGAATCTATACCCCAGTTTTAGACAAAACACGGTGGTTGAAGTTATTTGTAGGCTGAATAAGTAGAAGCCTTTGTTTGGACTACTGAACAGGGTTGTGTCAAAACGTGCTGGAACAGGACTTACTTGCATTCCTGTTGCTGTTGCTTCCACATTTCCAGTCCACAGCATCATCTGATGGGGAGCCAGCGGTGAGTTACCAGCTGAGCATGCAAGTGGTGTTTTACTTTGAGACCTGTTTGATAAGATAACAGTATCTCTGTGTCCTTCCACAGCTGGGGTGAGGGCTGCTTGACAGGCACTTGGAGTGCAGTGTCCCTGGGTGCCTGCTGGAAGCTCACAGGATGGGGTCTGCTAAAGCATCTTGGGACAACTGAGGTGGAATTAAAGATAATTTTAATTATACTTTGTGTTTAGAGGGAGAGATCACTGCAATTGTGTAAGCTCTGGAGGCTGGAACTTGTGTTCAGCTGGTTGGTGCTTGAACTCTAAGAAGCATAAATTTAAAGTTTTGCACTTTGGAGGTCTACGGCAGAATTTTTGTGTTGTAATAGCAACAGTCTGTCCTTGAAGAGGAGAGAAGGAAGAAAAACTTGGTTTATGTTACTTAAAACAACTATCTTTGGGTTGTTTTAAGGCTGTTTTTCCTTAAGAGATGATGTATGATTGGTGGCTACATATTATATGATCACTCATGCTTGGTATTAAAGAGTAACACCAACATAAAAGTGGCGATAAAGTTGAAGTGCAGATAAAAAAGGGGGAAATGTACCCTAACCTGGTTTGTTACTATATTAGAACAAGAGTCTTTTCTCATGCCAGTAACCATCAGCAGCTGGATCAAGAATGAGTGTGTCTCCATTACTGTTTTAGTTCATCTTAGGAGTTTACTATTGTACTGAACCTTCTGGTTGTCTGCATTGGATCCTATTTGGATGAAATCAGCCTGGAAGGTGCTCCTTAGAAAAACACCTGACAGTCTGCAGTTGTGAATTCATATTCAGTCAGGGGGACCAGACTGGAGATAAGTTGTACAAACTAGAACTAGTAAAACCCTCAAGATGTACGTAGTATGGGCACTGGTCCCTTGGTGCTGCTCTTTCACTGTTATGCAGTTACTGGTATTGTACTGTGTTATTTGCTAACAGAGGTGTATGCCTTGAGTTTAAAACTTATTCAGATTTATGTCAGGAAAAATAGTGACTTGAACAAAAAGTTTAAATAAATATGCCCTCTGTTTCTGAAATTCTCCTTTTATTGACATAATGGGTATTGCTAAAATGTTTACAATTAGTGAAAAAAAGAAAAAAAAAATCCAAACCAGAAATATCTTAGATTGACCATTCAAGTATTCTATTACATATCTTTGATTTTGAGAGCATAATATTTTGTTTGCCCTACAGTGTGTTCAATTTAACTCAAAATATTGTAGGAAGGACTAAAAAGCAACAAAATGAAAGAAGTGTGTTACTTGAAAATAATATAGGTGTTTTCATTTACCATTTTGTTCCTGAGATGAAAATTATTGTTATATGCTCCTAGTCCCAGCACGTTAAATTCTTGAATATTTGTTAAAGAGAGGAAAATGAAATTGAAACTAAATATCCATGTAATTGAAAGAGAGAAAGAAAAAAGTGTCCATGATAATTTCAATATCTTTTTATTTAGCAGAGCTTCACACTGTTGTCTGATGTTAGATCCACTACTCCCTTCAAAATGTCTAACCGTCAGATTATCACTGGATGGACAGTTCTTGGACATCTAGATTGAAACCATTGCAGCTGAATTAAACGAAGACTGCATGGGCAGGACTTGGTGACCTGGTGTTATTTCTTAGATGAGTTTCCTAGCCTCTGGAGATGCATTTTTTGTGTACAACATGGTCTGAAATGAAGGCTCAAGTGCCACTAATAAATGCTTTGAGCTGCTGACCCCAACTGGGAAATAGCAGTGGCAGCATGACAGTGCTCATTCTCCCAGAATTTTTTTCCAGCTGTAATTGTTCAGGAAGTTTGAAATTTAAAAACACCTGAGCTGCATTTTGTGTCTGAATTTACAACCTGACGAAAAGCTTTCCTTGACTCCACTTCTTGCTTCTTTGCCAAAATAAATAGGCTGATCTTAGCATGTGACTGTGGTGGTTTATCCTTTGCATGAGCTTCTGTATAGAATTTGTAATTATGCTTAAGGGCTGGTCCTGAGAGCCGTGATTCTGCATAAATTGTTTTTGGTTTACTTTCATATCAGATATGTTGAGGCTGTGTGTGCCTATGGTTGCTGTGCAGTTCCCAGCCTCAGGGGTGGTTCTCTTATCTTGCCTGTGAACAGCGAGTGTGTTTGCTCTGTTGCCTGCACAATGACACCTGCTATTGAAAATGTTAAAGCTACCCCAGATTTCTTCTAAAATATGCATTTGGCTAAGCCTGGTCTCTTGTAACACTTGGGCAGAAAATTTATAACCATTTTTGTGGTGTTGCTGGTTGGTAATTTTTACTCATTGTTGACTTTAACAGAATAATGAGCAGGGATGCACTTTCTTGCAACATGCCTGTTAAATTAATAAATAACATTTTATACGTGATGGGGACGGGCAGTAACATTCAGGTAATCTATTTGAAGTATTAAAATCAGTTGGTAAAATGCAGTTGGACTTTGATCTCATCGTCTAACAATTTTCTGACTGAACGAGAAGTGAGCGTGATGTTCTTGAGCTGGATTTCTTAGAACTCATGGTTCATAAAAGTATTGGAGCTATGGGAGTGGCATCAGTCAGTTTCTGTGGATCCCTGAGACACTGACTCAGTAGTAAGAAAAACAGCCTGTTTGCCTTTGGCTGTGGCAAAATCTGTGCAAAGATTAGTCCAGAGTCTATAATCTGCATGACCCTGTACCAAGGTTTAGGGAAGCCTAGAACTTTCTCAAACCTTGCAGAGAGCAGTGGCTTGCCAAAAAATGAGAGAGTTGAGCTGTGGTCAGGATGTGGCTAATGTGGAAGTTGTTATGGCCTGCAGTTTTCCCTGCTGCCAAGATCCTGTCAGTGCTAATAGCAGATTTTGTCTGGTTTGTTGCTGATCAGATGCCAAGCCTTTACTGTACTTGGCCTTCTGTGAAAATACAAACTATTCATGAAACAGTAGTTTGAGTTGGAAAGTACATTTAAAGAGATCAAGTCTTACCCCTCCGTCCTCACTAGGTTGTTCAAAGCTCCATCCAACCTGACCTTGAAGGTTTCCAGCGATGGGGCATTTACAGCTTCTTCAGGCAAACCTCATTGTAAAGAATTTCTTTCTTACATCCAGTCTAGATCTATCATTTTTCAGTTTAAAACTGTTGTCCCTTGTCTTGTTACTAGAGGCCTTGATAGAAAGTCTCTCTCCATATTACAGGCTTCCTTCATTTATGGAAAGGCCAAAATAAGGTGTTCCTGGAGCCTTC
>WAAE01026062.1:0-27135 GCA_013400495.1 Nicator chloris
TTATCGCCCCCAACCTATAACAAGGCTGTACCTGAGGAGGCAGCCCTGGTGTTCCTGGCATTCCTCTGTTCAGAATGTTTTTAGGTTTTTTTTTAACCAACCTAGAGGTTGGTTAAGTTTATTTTTTATGAAATGCTGGCACTTTAAGGACAAAATTATCTTTCCTCTCAGGAAAATTATCTTTCCTCTCAGTGGTGTGCACTCTCAGGCAAAAGTAAAACTTCAGTTTTGACCACCTGACAAAGAATTAAAGGGATGTGATACATGTGTTATTTTCAGTTGTTCTTGGAGCTGGGCTTGAATGAGTGTCATCTGAAGGGATGCAGTAGGTAAATATATAACCAGGACGCCAGCCGTTTGTATAGCTACTGGGAGGACAGCATGAAAATTGATTCTTATCCATTGAACCATGAACCTCACGATAAAACTGTGCCATTGGTACAAAGTGCAGTCTTCCCTTTAGGGACTTCTCCATTTCCAATTAGATTGCCTCAGGGCAATCTTTTAAAGAATGCTATTTGCTCTGTTACTTTTTATTGTACTTATTCTTTTAGCCAGGCCTGGCGTAAGAGCTGAATGAGTTCATGTGTACCTCCGAATGCAGCATTTCACTTACTGGTTTCAACATGATTCATTTTTATGAGCCTTTGCTCAGCTGCAGCTGGGAATTATTCACTGAATTTCAGTACTTTTCTTGTCCATCTGAATCCAGGTGCGATTTTATATGACATTTTGCTTACCTTGTGCTTAGTGGGGGGTTCAATTCCCTAACTAATTAATCTCATGCAGGCTTCTATATTAAATAAATTGGGGGTTTAAGAAAAGAGATTATAGGAGACATTCAGGGATCATGGAAATTCTCCTTGCTTCCTACTGATGAGTGTCTGGAAGTTTTTTAAGAATATTGTTTTTGGAGCGAAATTTATGGCCGTGCAGAGGTGTATTGCATGGTCCCTCTAACAGCCAGGATCTACCAGGTCACATTGGCATGAGGTAACGGGGTGACACACTGCAACAGGCCGCTCACCACAATCCTGGACAGGACACAGCAGCATTAGTGCAATTTGTAGAGATTTGTTATAGAAATATGATTTATGAGTTGATGATGGATTGAAATACTTGTGTGAAAGTTGCAGATGAAACAGCAGAACAAAGTATATAAGGCAGGTCAGATTAATACTCTATTGTGTGATTTCATTCAAAGAAAGGGGAGGAACAAACTGACCTAGATAAGGTCACAAGAGGATGAAGAACAGGATTGGAGCAATAAAATAACCAGATAAGTAAAGCAAGAATTATGAGGGCTCAGTTGACATACTGAGGCAAAAGATCTCAAACAACACCCACTTCCAAGGGCACAACAGCAAACCGGCATCAATTCTTCACTGCAAGCCCTGACATACATGTCTTACTGCTGCTGACCATATGTGTGAACATGTGAATGAGTAAAAATCAGTGTAGAGATTTGTGGTAAGATAGGTAAAGATAGTGTGGAGAGATAAAAAGAGTTAGTACTAAAGGTAATCTTGCCTCTGATATATTGCAGCTGTGTTAATTATCAAAGAATGGGAACAGCCTTGCCCTCCCAGCTATGGGTGTGATAAAGAGTGAGCTAGCTGGGAGGACTCTCAGTTGCAGTTAATCACAGTTGGAGTCTGCTGCCATGCTATGAAGAACCAGGGACAGGAGGTCGTGCAAGGGACAGATAAGGTAAGATTTTGTACCAGGGACAGAGAGGGATAGGCAGCCAGGATAGGAAGAAGCTGGCTGGAACTGCAGAAGGAAGAGAGAAGAGCTGAGGCATTGAGTTTACAGACTAGCTGCTAGCATAAATGGACAGACCTTGAGAGCTGTGTGGAGTTGTGCATGGGAGGCAAGATAGAGACTCTTGAATAACAAGGTGCTGGTACGTGAAGCCTTCTGCAAAGCATGAGAGACTTTTAGGTAACGAGGTGCTGATGCTTGAGCCCTCAGAGGCTTTTGAAGAAGCACTCCGAGCCTCGTGGCTGTCTCAGCTACATTAAATGGTGTGACTTTTTCCACAGAGATTTTGTAAATAAAAATCACCTTTCCCTTCCCTAAGACCTCACAGTGAATTAGCTTTATAGTAATTTACTGCAAATTGGCCTTGTGGAGATGCAGGAGGAAAAAGCATCACAGAGCATTCAGTGATGTAGCAATTCTGCTTTCAGGAGGATCTCTCTCTGGGCATAGGTCACACATGAAGGTGTAGCAAGTTGATAGGTGTCCCGTCAGGGGCTGGACATTATGTCCCACTAAGCTGGGTATCTGGAATCTGAAATATTTAAAGTGAAATGTAAAAGACTTTTGAGCAGTATCTGAATTTTGTGCTGGCTCACTGAATATTAAGGGTAATGAAAGCATAATGAACGTCAAAACAGCAACAGATCCACCATACCCAGTTGTAGGAATGTTCTCTCGATGGTTAGATGATATACTTCAGGAGACGGGGGTTGCTCGTGGAACACATACTTTATTCTCAGGGGTCGTGGGTGCCAGGGTTTGCCATCAGCTGCCAGCCCAGCTGCTGGCGTGGTTCCAAGAGGGCGAATTTCCTATTACAGTATATTTTATCCCATTCTGTGTTGAATATTCTATTTGCAGTGACCAACAAATCCTATAGAATTTACATGCAGCCTATGAGAACTACTAGATTTGAATAAGGCACTACCTTCTTATGCTAATTTCTATAATCCCTTCTTCCTGCTATCCCTGCAGACCCTTTTTCTGCCTGGTCACTGTTATTGCTCAATATCCTGTCCCCTGGATTGGCATCCCTTCCCATATCAAAAGTGACTGTCATTTCTACCTCACTCACTGGCCCAATGTTCTCCGAACCTACTGCTAAACAATCATATTTATAAGGTTTCCCTGTATCACATTCCCCAACACCCAGTCTTACACAAAAATAGGATTAAAACAATTTTAGACTTCAGAAGTGACAAATATGCATTGTCATCAGCCTTTCTAGTAACCTGCAGCTGTTCTGCGTCAAATTAAGTTCAATCCCACTGAGACACAAGCCAAATTTTGATTTTGGCTGTATACGTTCTGATTTCGCTGAAAGCTGGAATAATTTTGGTCCCATAACTCCAAACTTTAGTTTCCTTTGTTGTATAATCAAACTGGAAATGTTAGCAAGCGGTCTTTTAAATTACATCAACTGCAGAATTAAAATTACTGCAAAAGGAAGAACGAGATGGGGCAGGAAGATTTTGGGCCATGTGACTGACCAATAAATCCCTGCAAGGGAAGAAGCCTCAGAGGAAACGGTCAAGGGAAATGTAATCATGAAGCTCAAGGAATAATGTAGGATGTGACTGACCACAGCTGTTGCAAAGAAAACTTCTTTGCAACAAAACTCCTTGGCAAAGGAGGATGACCTTTGTTTTACATAAACGGCTATCAACAGCTGAGTGGCTCAAATGGTAGTGTAAATGATTCTCACCAAATTCATTAAAAGAGTGTAAATGTCTCCCTGAGTTAGCTAGAAGAGCATAGGAGAGTGATTATGTGGCTCAGCCTGACACAGAGTATAAAAACTAGACAACTAGCAAAAGTGTTTTGAAGAAAACAGGCTTGAGCAGCTTTCAGCCCATAAGTTCCTTTCCAAAAACTTGGAATGCCCAGTGTCATGACCATGAGTATATTATAGAGATGGATAATGGCAATCACACAATTAAACTGTTTATTGTAGTTGCAATGGATGTTGTGTTAAGCCTAACTTACAGTGGTTTTGTGATTTCAATATATTTTTTATTACTCTGCTAAATCAGAAATCCCCCATAATATCAACTATCTTTAAATAAGTATATTTGACATGAAATATTTCACCTTCCATGTGTGGAATATCTAAAAGAATCCAGCCAGGGAGTATTGGACTCTGACAGGCTACTCCTGTCTTCTTTCAATACGGGGTTGCCCTGAGGATGTTGCTGATTTCTGAGAAAGCGAGAAGAAACAGTATTAGCTTGCCAAAGTTGCAGTAACCCTTCTGTGAATCCAGTCCTGCATCCTCCTTTTTCTCAATAACTTCTGCGCATGGACCAAGTTAGAGAAATCATCAAGTGCTTGCTAATGCATATAATATGACCTTTGAGTGGATTTTTCTGCCATTGTAGTATTTCTTTGCAGTATAACAACAATGATAATAGTTATTAGTTGTAGTATTAGTAGTACTATTATTATACTACAGCAAAATATTTAGAGCATCTCTTTTCAAATTGATGACATTTAACATTTGGGCTTCTGGGAAAAGCTGGGACTATGTATTTGGAGATTCCTACTTCATAAATTTTCTTGGTTGCTTTGAAAATTCCTTCTAATGAGTATTCTAGAGGTGATTCTGTTAGGTGTCTGCTGGATTACAATCAAACCCTTATTCCTAGGTATTTCTTTTAAATTGACAAGAGAGATGGAGTGCTGCATAACTTTGATAGCAGCCTTAGCATAGATCATTGCATGTAGTTCACTACAGTATGCCTTAGGTGAAGAGACAGAGCTTTGAAAGACTGATCCTGCACATTTCAAAACAAGAGAGATTCAAATAACATGCTTTTCTCTTCAAGGACTATAGAAGAGGCTTATGTACCTTTCAGACTCTGTAGTATGTAATTTTTCATTGTTAGCAAACTGCAATAAACATCATGCCCCAAAGTGTTAGGAGTTTTTCACACAGGAGTTCCTGTGTGTTCCTCTAATCTCAGCGAGTATGACAAGAAGTGTCAGTGGAAGGCATAGGGGCTGTTACCCTCTGGATGGGGCTCCTTTATAACCTTTTCAGTGTGAATTAATTAGAAAGAAAGGAGTATTTTAATATAGTTTTTCTAAAACCTCGCAGTCCTTCTGCCTTTAGGCCAAATTATGACTCCCATCCATACTATATCTTTGCAATATCATTAAACTCAGTGGTCTCTTTCCCTTCATTTTTCTCTGTATTTTAAAATGTAAAAACTGGGATAGAAATTGCTGAATTGAATCAGTTTTTATATGCCTAAATCTAAGGGTAGATTTTCTTACCTTACATTTTTCAAAAGTGAGTTTCCTTTAGAAGTAGCAATCTGGTAGTCCCAGTTGGACCAGGACTGTTTGACAAATTACAAATGCCTTGAAAGCAAGTCATAATCCACTACAGAACTCCCCTCTACTCCCTGCTGTAAAGATATTTATAGCTAGAAATAAAAAATGCATGCACAAAAAGAAGATATAAATGGCAAATGATAAACAAGTGCTCAAGAGTTGGAACTCAGTAGAAATTTTTAGATGACCCCAAACGATTTCCATTTTTTAAAAGAACACTCTGTCTATTTTATGACTTGACCAAGGTAAGACAAAATAAAGAATGAGGCAAGCGCTTTTATGGTATGTGTCAAAAACTGGGAAAGGAATGTATGTGAACTTTTAGGGAGTTTTTCTATTAAGAATTAGTATCTCTTAGTTAAAATATGTCAGTCATGGGGTACAGTAAAAATTTACAGCCTACAGATATCTGCCTGAGAGGGATGTAAGTGGGAAACAGGCTGCAAGTCACTTCACTGCTGGTACAAAAACACTGTAAAACTTTGAATTTGGAGACATCTATGCTGTCATGCTACTTCTGTTAACAAGAATAAATAGATACTCCTTGTGTCCTTTACAGTGTAGAGCAGCAACACAAACCAGGGACCCATCGGTCTTGCAACATCTGACAAGTCTCAGACACCCTGGGAAGGCTCAGAAACAGACATTTGTGGATGTGGGAAAACTGCAATATTTAGTGTACGTACAACCTTGAGACTTAAAAAGATGTAAATATTTGATAGCTAAGTGCTTGATTCAGAGATTCATTCCCTTCTGTAAGGAAGGTAGTGCAGGAGGAAAGAAAAGCTCCATGGTCAGGTTGTCTCCAGTCTTCTGCAATTAGTGACATGGAAATGGAAAGCAGAAGGATGGGAAGCAGGGACACTTGTTGCCACAGCAGTACAGGCAAAGGGAAGACCAGCAGTAGAAGGATGGAGCCTTGAAAGGGCATTGATTTCCCCAGTGCCAGGTGTGCTAAATATTGGGGTAAAGTAGATACGAGTACTTTGTTATGTGTGTTGCAGAAATCAGTTCAATTTCTTGGTGCTATACAGCACTGAGCTGAGGACTCCCTGGTGGGCAGTGCTGTGCAACTGAACTGATAGGGGCTGATCTGCTGCCTCTGGAGGACGCCACAGTCTGGGGATGCACCTGCCAGTCCTAGTCCCAGTCTGAGACTATTTTCTGCGTTCTACTGCCAGCTATGATGCTGGGTCCTGGTGCAGAACCAAAACATTTGAGGCAGGGGCTAGTATGAGCAAGATGGTTATGTCCTCTTGGGGTTTTCCTCAATAAAACTGGGTCTTTTCTGCAAAACAGGGATGGCACTCACCAGCAAATGACTCAGGATACAGGTGTCATGAAGCAAGTCACTGGGAAGCAGTGAAGACCTAAGAATTACCTGCTCTGTTGTCTATTGGCACACCAACTGTGAATAATCAAATGCTTAAGGGCTGGAGATCTGCACAGATGTGAAAGAGGGGGGGAAAAAGTCCCGCCTGCCAGTGCTGTGCAACAGCAGATTTTGTAGCTGGTGGCTCACTGTAGAGGTAAGTGAAGCTTCTATGGCCTCTGGTTAATAGAAGCAGACTTTGGGCTATGAGACAATATTCTTTTCATGGCCCTTACACGAGTGAAGAGCCTTGAGGGAAACCATCCAAATCAGTATGAGACTTCAAGAGGAATTAATCTGCTTTTGAAGCTGAAGATCTAAGCAAACCTAAATGCCCTGCTCTTTTTAACTCACTACCGTGTTTATTGGTTTTGGTTAGGGTTTTTTTAGATGAATTTGTCTTTTATGGTATTAGATTAGCTGACTATCCCTGATTTCTTGGGTCATGACTGGTAATAGGAAGAAGACTGCAGCACAAACATGAACTTTGCAAACTCTTACCATTAGCTCTCCCTCTACTCTACCCTAGGGACAGTTCATCTCTGACCTATAAGCATGGTTCTCAGCAGATAGCTAATCTGCTCTGTAAACAAACTGATTTCTATTCCCTTGGGAAAAAAACCCCAACAAATAAATTTACAGCCTATTAAATCAGTTTTCCGATCCCAAGCAGAAGCAAACAGACAACATTTGGCATCTGGGTTGGTTTTCTTTAATGCTTTCTTGAAGACACCTGTGCAAATCATCAGCTGCTTCAAGGAAAGACCATGCACTTTTCCTCTTTACCATGAAGGAGAATGGGCGAGTTAAATTTGCTGTTCGAGACTGCAGGAGAGTTATATCTTAGGAATGCATTTGTATGTATTCTAGTCAGTGGGGAATGTTAGCAGTGCAAGAAAAAGTGTATGGGTAGTACTTTTCACAGAAAAAAATTCCATTATTTAGTCCCACTGAATGACTGGCAGTAGAATATTTTTTAATCATTTATTACAGTAACCAGTCTCCTGCCCTGAAGTCCTCACTAGCTACAAGGACTTGTAGTTCTATTTTGATCTGGAATTGATGCTCACATTCTCCCACTTACCCAAGTACTACACAATGCGATGCAGTGGAGCCCCTTGTAGATGACGTATGTCAGATAATCCCCTTCAAGCTATTCTTGGCACTCCACCAGCTGTTTGGCTCTCAAGGCTGTAGCTGCCCCACAGTTTCTAGGAAGGTTCAGAGGTACTGGATGTAAGGTGTGCATTCTCAGAACTGTTTCTATTCCCCTCACTAACTACAGTATTTTCATGACTGTATATATTCCCCTGAACAGTATTGCAAATCCATCAATTTGAAATAATATTATCAGATTGTTACATTATTGACATATTTGATATAAGATCAAGTCTGCTGAACTACATGAGCTGATTCTCTCATATAGACAATGAAATAAACAGAGCTAGTACCTTTATTAATATTTAGCTTTTTATTAAAAAGATCAGCTGGGTATGGAGCACCCCGTGCCGTAGCTTCCACTGGCCACTCGGGGAAGGAGGAGGTGTGTGAGTCTGCCGCTAGCGTGCAATGCAGCAAAGATCTTTGTCCTCAAGTGAGTGCTAAAGAAGTTGCCAGTTCGTCTTTTTTGGCCGCGGATCCATGTTTTTCTAGTTCCTCGACATCAGAGTGACAGGGCAAAAGCCCAAACCAGGACCAGGAGATGCATCTATGCCTTCCCCAACTTGGGGCACCGATCAGGTCTCTTAAATGTGTGTTGGCTTGCTGCTGGAGGCGTCTTTTCTTCTCAAAGCAGTCCCATGGTGCTGTAGGTTTTTTTATTTGCATATGTCCTCCTTCTCTCTGTCTCGGACGCTATCTTGGCGGCGGGTCTACCCACCCGGCAGCGTGGGGGGTGACGGCGCCTGGCTCTGGCAGCCCCGGGGAGCGGTGGGCAAGCTGCCAGCGCCGGGCGGTGGGACGGCGGCGCTCCACGAGCAGTGGGGCAGTGGGCGCCGGCTGTGGCCGGCAAGCCGCAGCAGCACCGGGGCACCGCGCCGGCGAGGGTGGGCTGGGCGTGGCCGGCGCTCGCAGCTGGCATGGAAACAGGGGCTGCGGCGAGCGGTGGCGGCCCCACAGCGCCGGCCATGTGGGCACTGGGGTGGGGTGCCGGCGCCCCGCCACGCAGCGCTGCAGAGGCCACTCCCGGCCAGCGCCGGGGAGGACGGCGCACGCCCGGAGCGGGGTGGCGGTGGCGTGCGGTGGGCGCGGCGCGTGTCCCTCCCCGCGCCCCACTGGCGGCTGCCCAGCCACGGGCAGCGATGACAGCGGCATGCAGGGACTCTTGTCCGGGCCCATCCTTCACAGTAGGGACACGAGAACTGCTCCAGCATTTCAACTCGGGAAGGCAGGGACACATGTCCGGGCTTGTTTCTTACAGAGAACTTTTCCAATTTTATGTTTTAGGCCTATTGCTTTGCTTTACTATTGACAGAGAACCATAATCCTAAATAAGTTTAATTCATAGAAAAGGCTTTGAAAAAAAAAAAAGTAATATTTTTTCTAATGCTATTTTGGCAAATATTAGCTAAATGTAGAGAAAATAATCTATGGAAGACTGTGACTCACCACACACTCATTATTATCTCTATTGTAACCTAAGAGGTTTAAGTCAGTACCTTCAAGGCTGTAGTGGGCCCCACACCCAGCACTGTGTTCCTCATCCATGAAGAGTGTTGTACAGACATCTCCCAGTACTAAGGAGGAATTGCAGAACTCTAGGTCTTCCCAGGAAATGATAGGGTGAGTGTTCTGGTTTAACAAGGAAGTAATTTTTTCAAGAAAGTTATACTAAAATCTAATTAGTGACTGGCATTGAAGTTGACAGCTTGATTAACTAATTGGAGAGTTACATACTCCTCTGCGAACACACAGAGTTAAAAATCGGAGAAATCCCGGAAACAGCCTTTTTTACTTCTGGCCTCGGAAGCGATAAGAAGGCAGCCCTGCTCCCTCCTTGCGAGGGCTGGGATGGCCAGGCCCTCCATGCCCGCACCAGGCCTTTCCTGGGAAGCCCACTGGGCCCGGTGACTCCCAGGCAGGGGGAGGGGAGGAGAATATGCTCCTGTCCCAGGCTGGATCGGGTTTCCAGCGGCTGTTAAAACATCCTGCTGCTAAGCTGTGGAGCTGAGCCCCCCGCCTCCTCCAGCAGCTGCTGGGCAGAGGAAGAGTGGGGGAAAAGCCCACCTGCGTGAGAGATCATGCAGCTGAGACTAAAAGCGGCTCCGCAGCCAGGCAAGTGGCCCCGCAGCAACCAGAACCCTGAGATCTTGGCCCAGCTTCAGTGCGGCCTGACCTTGTATCTTCGGCCATTTCCTGGGAAAGAACCATCATGCCCTCTACAGACCTGGGAGATGTTAAATCTTTCTTTGACAGATGAAACTTGCAAAACATTAAATCCTCTTTCTGAGTGAGAGAACAGCCAGAGTGGAATGTGGGGAGACACAGCATGAGACGGAAATCAGTGAAGAGAGAGTAAAAATCCTAGATTGGAGGAAGATTGAGAAGTTGCCTTGTTTGGGCTGGACTTCTCTTGTGAGGCCATGGAGACTGGACTAAAATATCCCTGTAACTTAGAGAATACTTTTTGGGGGGATACAAAGTTCTAGTAATAGCTGTGAGCTAACGTAGCTGTGATTGAATAGAGAATTTTGAACAGAAGAAGATAAAGTGGAAGAGATTTGAAGCCCTCTGCTCCTAGGGAAAAGAAAACCTCTGTTTCTTGAGATGAAGATGATTCTAGATAGCTGAAGAGAATCTTTGTTTTACATTAAAACAGCCATCTTTAAACTATACCCTAAATAAGCTAATATGGCCCATAAGTGCAGCTGGCAGGAAAGCTGCCAAATGGGAGGAACTTCACAGTTTGCAGAATTCCCTGGGCGGCTGCAGATCTTGTGGCAGTGTCTCCACGGGAATTCTAAGAGAAGATTCTCTCCTTAAGAACTGATTAAAGACTATGTTAAAGTAGTGAAACTGACTGAAAATCCCAAGTTTTGTCTCTTTATGTTGTCAGTAGGAAAGTAAACAGTTGTATGGGGGGAGGGGAAATGTTTTGAAGGTTTCATTCTAATTCTTATTAATTTTTTTTTCTGTCTTGTAGCTGTTAATAAACCTATCTTTATACCTTTTAAGTTTGAGCCTGCTTTGCTTTTCTCTTAATCCTATCTCACAGCAAGAAAAAGGGTGAATAATTCTAAGAGACACTCAAACCACTACGGTGAGATATTTGATTGTGAACAGACTTTGCCCAGAAAATGGCTTAATGATGGCTCAGGTTTCAGCACTACTCCGGAAAGTACCAAGCTCATGTTGTATGTTTCTGAGAAGAGCATAACGTGAAGAGGGGGGGAAACAGATTTCTGCACTGTCCTGCCAAAATTCTGGGTGTTTGGTTCACTTTCTAGGATATGTTGCAAACAAGTGTGTTGCTTACAGAAATGTTGTGGCACACAACTTTTTCTTAGGCTCTGGAGATGACACAAGTAAATCATACCCACAGATATGAACCAGTCTGCAGATTCAGATGCTCAGTTTAAAGAGGTGGGTCTGAACACCAAAACAGTGCAGAGTAGATGAGGTGATTCTGAGCATCTGGAGACATGCTGCAAATTTTGAGCCAAGCATTATGAGCTGGACAGGTCAGATAAATGCAGATAAAATATCCCTTGCATGGAGAAGACTTTTGGTCTGTAGTATGGAACATGCATTGATAGGAGCTAGTGACAGGCTAGTGAAATCACAATTTAAACCAGTGTCCCCGAAGCTGTAGATTTTGAAGTTCTCTGAACCCAAATCATTATTTTTGCCCTAATGGCTGCGACGAGGTGAGGCAGAGGTCATCAACACAATGGGTGGCCCAGATTAGAAAGGTGGCTGCAGGGCCATGCACACAGTAGCGTGACTTTTGCAAGCCCAGAGTCCCTGGAGCTGTCAGTGTTGTTCTTCTCTGAACACTAACCCTAACCCCAACAGCAGGGACTGAGGATGTGGTCCCCAGGATCATGAATGGTCCAGGTTTGAAAAGTATGAAAGGAGCAATGTTGGCACATGCTTTCCTCAGCATGACTTTTCCAACCTTAGTGACCCTGGAGCTATAGGCTTTGTGGTTCAAGGAATCCTAACCACAAAATAAATGAGTTCTAGAATCTGAGACTGATCTCCTTGGCTTTTCTTTCCTAGCCCTTTTGTCCTTGAAATTCAATCTTGAAAAAGTTGTTGTATGTTCTTCTCCATTCTCATATAAACAAAGCTTGTACTTTATTCCAACTTACCTCTCAAAGAATCTAAAAATGTCTTAGCAATTCAACATTTTGTCAATTTACCCTGCTCTCATAGCCATGGAAATGTACCTTCTTCCTGGCAGAAGGTCCTACATTTCCCTTTTTCTTTGGGAAATACGTATCTTCAAGCTGCATCCACATGCGTGGTGGTTTGGTCAGGAAGTGATTTTCCAGGAAGTTATAGAAGGGCCAGTGGAGTATGTCTACATGAACAAGCACAGGGTGAAATATCGGACAACTCTGGAAGATTGCACTTTTTTCCTTCTGGCTGGCAAAGCAAGTACAGTTGGTCCACCTCTGCAGCTGAGGCCAAGGGGTGGCCCAGGCCGTCCAGGCCTGGCCACCCCTTTCCTTGAGGGGAGGAGGTGTCTGAGCTGGCTGTGATTCAGGGGCTGTGAGAGCCCACAGTGGGGGGAGCAACCCCCGGCCTGGGCCAGTGGGCCCCCTCTCTCCCCCCACAGCTAGCAGTGGAGGAGGGGAAGAGGGGTGGCTGCAGTTGGGCCGGGCTGGCACCACTGTGCCCGGGGCCAAAGCAGCCAGCAGAAAAGGGGCTGGGCAATGCCCGCCAGAGTCCTGTGGCAGCCGGCAGAGGAGGGCCGGGCCGTGTCCCGAGACCCGCGGTGGCCGGCAGGGAGGGGCCCTGGGCTCTGGCTACCAGTGCTGTGGGCCCAAGAAAGGATGGGATCTTCCCTTCCCAGCACCTTTGGGTTCTCTTTGCTTTCAGGTCCTTTTCCATTTCTGAGCTGTAAAGTCCTGACAGATCCTTTGTGCAGAGAAGACAAGAAGGAAAAGCGAGGTTTCCCTGCCGAATATCTTCTCGCTTCATCCGAATGGTTGGGAATCCGCAGGAGGTAAAAGTGAGATCTCTCGCTCTGTGTGCCTGTGCTTTTTCAGTTTGAGAGATGCAGCAGCACGACTTTGAAATTTGACACTGTGAGCTGCAGCTGAAGAAGTGAACCTGGACAAAGATATTAACCCCTTCCTTCCTCACTGGATAAACACTGTAATTGGAAATAGAGAGAGAGAGAAAGCATGAAGTCAGCGAAGGACTGATAAGACTACTGAAGGAAGGATTGAGGGGTGGACATTTTTAGCCGAACTTCTCAACTGAAAACCATGGAGAATGAACTTTTTTCTTTGTAGTTGTTTGGGGAAATGCTGATTCTAATCAAAGTTATGGATTGGTGTAATTGAGACAGAGAGAGATGATTTTTGACATTTAGCTCTTCGCTTCTAGGGTAAAAAGAGGTCTCAGTTTGAGACAGAAAGGGTGGATTTCCCTGGCTCCTGGGATGAAAAGGAGGTCTCTTGAGATAGACACGATTTTAGAGATAGAAGAAGAGAATCTTCCTGGTATATCAGAAGAAAGAATTCTTAAAATGGTAACCCAAATATGCTGAGAGGTCTATAGACAGCCAAGAGAAAGCTGTTGATAGATGAGATTGCAAACTGCAAAATTTTCCAGGTGGTGGCAGGTTTGTGACATTAGGTGCCACCAGACTGTTTTTTTTCCTGTGGTAAATGTCTCTATGAAACTCTACAGAGACTCCTCTCCAAACTAATGAAATATTGTTTTTAAATGGTGAAACTGACTGAAAATCACAAGTTTTGTCTCTCTATGTGTTTGTGGGAAAATGAACAGTTTGTGGGGGGAGGAGAAGAGTTTTGAAAGTTTCATTTTTTTTTCTTTTCTTCATTCTTTTAGTGTGTGTGTGTGAATAAACTATCTTTTGTAACTTTTAAGTAAGTTTAAGCCTGTTTCGCTTTTTATTTTCTCCTGATCATTATCTCACAGAAGAGCAAACTCTGAAACCATCACAGATTTGGTGCGTTGGCAGGGAAAGTTAAAATTGGCAAACATGAAACCACAACAGTATGGTAGAGATGAAAAATTGTGTTCTCTGAGAAGTGTATTTTTAAATTTTATCTTTAAAATGCCATTGGTTGTTGCACTGCATCCCCACAACCAAGTAGATGTTTTCCTACTTGGATAACAAGATAAGGAAAAGGGTTTCAGATTTAACCCAGGACTTCTAAGGAAGAAGCAGCAGAACTTTCTGCGCTTCTCTCATTGTAATTGGCTCAGTGCCAAGACAAAGGCACCTGTTGGATCTTTGAAATGTTTCTCAAAACCTGTAGCTGTTTCTATGGGGCAGCTTCCCAAAAAACGCTCCTAAATTGCTTAGTACTAAAAGAAAGAGCACGAAGCTTCTTGCATATTTTTGGTGTCTTAGCAAGTGTTAGGATATTTCCTGCACTGTGCACAGCTTTTTGTTCTTTTATATTGTATTATTTTCTTCCTTAATTAAAACCTTTTTGCTTTTTCAAAACACATCTGATCCTGTTGTCTCGCAAAGTTTTCTAAGCCATTTCTGGGAGGTGCTGGACACCCTCAGATTGTATTGAACCCTCATGTGGCTAAAAACACCTGGCCTCATGCAGGGATCCAATAATTGGTTGTAGATTTTAAACAATTTAGAACCATAAATTGGGCTGATCCAAGTTCCTAGACTGTTTTCCTGCAATTGCACAGTAACGTCTTCTTCTGTCCTGTTTTCCCACACTGTTGTGAAGTGGGAAAATAGCTTTCCATTCAATATGCCAATTACATGGGAAGAAAAAAAAGGGCTCCATCGGAAGCACGGTTTTGCTCAGAAACTCCAAAGTTAATTGGGAGAGATGCTAATTTCTTGGTCTAATACTGTATTTCTTGGTTTTGTTTGCAAAACATATGGTTGTGTAAAATTACAATAACAAGTTTCTTCACCAGATTTAAGCTTTTAATACAAGGCAGATTGGCTCTATTCAAAGAAGCACTGCAAAGATGAAAAGAAATCATCACACATTGTTTTGTCTTCTTAAGAAATATTGAATTCTTATTTTTCCACCAAAAGGCAGTCAACTCAAAATAGCTAATAGTATCTAAAATTGTACACAGTGGGAATCACAGAATCACACAGAATAATGGGAATTATACTCCAGAACTCTGTTCCTAGATGTCTTAAAAAAACCAAACAGATACTCATTCCCCTGAAATTACCAGGATTTTTTCCTACTATTATTTAGTTGTGGTTTAGTCTCATAGCGAAACAAATAAGATTGTCATGTTGCTCTTATTGTTTCACGTAATGGTAAATATTGTGACTCAACGCTTTAGGGTCTTTAATTTGGAACATAAAATAAGGGTGGTAGTACACAGAGAAAAGCTTAGCACTATTTGTTAGCAGTTTCTTTCACATTTTGTCTTTGACTGTGCAAGGATTTTTTAACTCCGGTTCAACTTATTCATCAGTTGTCTGAGCTGCACTTATATATCTGTGGATCAACAATCTATGCTATGAGTACGGCATTCCTGCAGCTCTTCAAATTAGTCCATCTGGCATTCAAAGAGAAATAGGACTTGAATTTGTAGACAGATTGCTGCTCTATCATGTCTGGATAAATTTGAAGTTCTCTCTCCAAGGAATGAGGGTTTTTTGGTACAGAACTACATAATGCTGTTCACTGTGCAGGGTATTTAAAAAGTTTGGGATATATGATGTTTTCAGATCTACCTGTAAATACTGGCACAACAAACCCACAGCATCTTGGTCTGATCATTCCAATTTCTTACGCAACCAGATTTTCTTTTTCATCAGTTTCTAAAAGAAATGTGAGGGAGTGAGAAAGGGTGATGCTCATTTCCCCAGGAAGCCACTAGGACATGGCAAGGTTGAGTACCCATACCTGGGATCTGACCAATAGTCTCACATCACAGAGTAGAGTCATTGCCACCAGTAGCCAATTCTGTATTTTTGTCTTTCTAACCTACAAATAATTTGCTTTCTAAGACTCTCAGTAAACAGCTTTTCCTTAGAGTTCTCATTTTCTTTGCAAAAGTTGCTCTGTCTCAAACTCTGAATTATTTACGTATCCCACCTGTCAAGTAAACAAGTCTATCTTAGATTTTTTCCCTGGTGGAGAAGAAAAATATTTTCCATTTTCATGTATATATCTTGCTGGCAATATGCAGGAGAATGGGACATTGAACACGCAATCAATATGATTGAGCAGAAGCCAATTTATTGTTTACATTAAGCTACATTTATAGACTCTAAGCTGCTTGTTCACACAATCATGCATGATTTCATTGGTTGCTCCGTCTTGTTCACATGCTTTGCATGCACCCTTCAGGAAAATTGATTGGTCCCAGGTTATCACTCTGTGGGCCTCTTTGATTTTATTCTTGCATTCCTGGATGCTGTTTCTCAGGCTCTTCTTTCGTTATTTTCAGAATGGTTTATGTCTTGGTAACCTTGATGAATTCCTGAGGACCCTGATAACAATAACTGCAGGTGGTTGATAAAAATACTCACAAACAGTTTGGCAGGTACACAGAATGGTCTAAGTCATGCAGATGCATTGCTACAATTCCTTTTGACCAGTGTAAAAAAGTTTCTTATGAGGTGCAGGAGTGCTGACACATTTAGGACAGCATTTGGAAACTCTGGATGACAGTTTTCATGTTTTGCAAAACTAAGAGCAAGGCACCTCTGCACCTTCTAGCATGCAGCATGTAATGTCTTTTCCTACAGCTTGAGTCATCATGACTCTGATTTTATTCATGACCTCTGAAATCAGGCTGTGGATGCTCTCTTAGCTGACTGCTGTCTTCCTGATCCCCTTGACTGTTGGTGTAACTGTGGACTGGAGTGTCTCTGAACATTTATAGCAGAACTTCAAGCTGTTGTTCAGCAGCAGAATTAAAAGGTGTAGCAGTGGTTTTCATTCTCTGGTATGTCCTTGGGCACGTGTGTGTGGTGTGAGTGCAGGATGTAGGTGTGTATATGGAGACATGTGAAGCATATCAAAATAGTAAAGCTCAATGGACTCCAGTGTGGGCAGAACTGCAGTGATTATCACACTTTGTAGAAGTGATCCCAAAATAACAAAACATATCAAATAGAATGTTATAAACCTTCCAACTGTAAAGAAAATGTTCTCTACTCCTCATTCATCACTCAGTCTACAACAAAAATGGGAATGTAATACTTTTGAACAAAATGTATCATCAGTTAATAAATGGATTAGATATTACCCATATTGGTTCAATTTATAGTATTTTTTCAAGTAGCATGAAAATGCTTGATAGTTTAAAAACATAATAGCAAAGTGGTGTTTCCTGTGAAGTCTGTTATGGGAAAACGTATCTGTCCTGAATGATTTACAAAATATCACTGGCTTTCACCATTATGCAGACAATTTTATAAGCAACACACAAACCCTAGTTATTAAAAGACATATGGCCAAAACAGAAAAATGTGGATATGCTAATTCACAGGTATAAAATAATCTTTATCTACCTGATGTTTGTAATTGCCACTCAGTCCAGGAAGCCAAGGGCTTTTTAGATTTAAAAAAAGAGTTTAATTGAGATATTTTTATGTTTTTATTTTGATGCCTTAAGTTTTAGCTTTCATGATTTCAGATTCTGTACTGCTTAAGTGTGTAGTTCTAAGTCTCATATTAAGTGCTAGTAAGCTCTCTTCACAGAGTAGGTAGACAAAACAAATCTTTTCCTGTTGGAAACCAAGGACAACTTTCAGGCCCAAAAGCATAAACAACGGTGGACCAAAGGGAGGAACAAGAGGGATGGGACTCCAAATCCTGAAGCTGTAATTAGACAATTAGACCCCAATATGCAAATGGACCAAAACTTATAAAAATGTAAATTCTCGGGACCTCAGGGGCCATTTTGTGGTCATTTTGGGTCTGTCTGGGGTGCAGCTCTAGTCAGACTCTTGTTCTTTTAATAAATATCTACTTTATTCTCTAGCTTTGTCCAGTCTCTGTTTCAGGTCAGCCTTTCCAAGGCAATAATTTAATTGAAATGAAATTAAACCTTAACTATAAAGACCACATGATCCCTTCAACCATATGCAACTTGAAGAAGAATCATTTTGCAATATGATAATGAGAACACTCATTATCAAAAACACTCTTATACTAGGATTCAACTGAATTTGTTTTTCCTTTTTCTTGAAACACTCTTATACTAGGATTCAACTGAATTTGTTTTTCCTTTTTCTTTCAAACCATATGTTTCCTTTTCTACACTTTCTAAGAGAAAACAGGAAAATTTGGGTTTTAGAAATCAGCCTCATGTTCTATTCAGCTGTGTGAACTATTCAGTAGTGAGACAGGATTTTCATCATAAGAACTTGACTCTTTATTTAAGAGGAAAATTGAGGTGCTTGAAATCACAGGTGTCCTGAATATCTCGCAAAGAAAATCAACCATTGATAGCAGCAACACACTCCATGTTAAAAACGTAGTGGTAAAGTGGGGCAGCTGACAGTACTGCAGCTGTTTCCTAATCATTCCTTCTAGTTACCTTGGGGAATTGCTATGTGCTTTGGAACCACACCACAAAGCTCACATGAACATCCTAACATGCTCTGAGAGTGGCTCTGAGAACTGGCTTTACATTTCCAATAAGTGGAAGACAAAAATATCTCTTCTTGGTTTACGTAACAGTACAAGACACTGTCCCATCAGTCCTGGAAGAGGATTCACAGTGTTTTCAGATGAAGAAAAATTACAATTTAGCTTGGCTATAAATGAGATCTCTCTAAATTGTCACAAGCATTAACTTGAGTCCCCTGCTTCTGATATGCTTACAGTTGTGACTTCTATTTCCAAACAGAATATTAATTTCTATTGGAGTTCTCCTACAAACATTTCAGTTCTTACCTCTGAAAAGTCCTTTCTGCATTGAAATTCCTCCATGTTATGCACACCACTTTATTGGTAAACTATTCCTTTTCAACATCCACTCACACCTTTTATTAAAGCTGCATGCACATTTTGGTGTTTGCTATGTGCGTTAAGAACTTACACAATGTTCCAACATTCCACCTATATTCTTTACATATTTAAAGGCCTTGATCTAAAATGTATTGTCAGAGCTGGGTTGTGAATGATACAGAATTGTTTCTGTCAGACTTTAAATACTCATACATTTATTAAACCTACAGAAAACCTTCATACAGCTACCCCAGTAACAAAAATAGAAATAGCCATACAGCAGATGTTCCCCAGTGATGATGTGGACATTCTTTATTATGTTACAGCTTGTGTGAATTCCTCATTACCTTTGAATTTTTAATTTTTATAAACCGGTCTTTGATTCAGAAATGTGGTTTCATCTATGTCACAAAGCATTCATTCTTCACACTGTACTGAGGGGTTGTCAGCCTTCTGGGTTACACACATTAAAAATAATGAAAATTTTATAGACTCTTACATTATATTTAACAAAGAAATGCCATGCACTAGATATTTTGGGGACAGACAGAGTATAGTGCAACTGACAACTGCAGTAATATCAAACGAACTTTTCAAGTGTGCATTTGTGTGTGAGGTGGGGACCATTACAGTTCATACTGGTGCTGACCAAAAGTTATGTAACCTTTGGATAAGAACACCCCAATACAATTGTTACAGTCTCTTGTGTAGGCAAAGTGAATATCAGGGAGCCAGATATGTAAGTCAGCCTCTGCTGGTTACAAAGGCAATATGCTCCTAAAGACAAATAACATTCATTATCTTTAAGATACTGTCTACATAGCATTATATTAGCTCTGGAAAAACAAACTGACACTGTTGTCTATGTCTGTTAAACTCACTGTCAAGGGTTTAACTCACTTTTCTGTGTAATTCACTGTCACTCACAGAAACACTCATTCAGATTTGAAGACATATTGAACTAGAAATACCAGTAATTAATTTATTCATAGTTTGTTCTAGTCCTTTACACAACTACCAATTTCTTGCAGAATACTTCAGCTGAATGTGTCAGTCTATCCAGAATCCATTGTCATGATTTTGGCTATGCAGATGGTTTTCTGTAACAGTAGGACAATTTTCTTCGGCAAAAATTTAAAAGGTTCTGGGACACACAGGCACCTCGGCACCTGCTTTCTCCTTTAGATCTGAGGCTGAAATGTCCTTAGGTAACAAGTTGGATGTTCCTCAAACATGAGTTAAGGAATCGAGCTGAATTTTTTCTGAATTTAGATAACCTGCCTACCTACCCCATGGCATCCATATATATGAAAACAAATAGACTTTCTTTCCAGTGAAAACTGCTGTTTTCCACAGAAAGATGAATCTTGTGGTGAAGGTATTTAAAACCCCATTTTGCCACCAGGAAGAGTCTGAAAAGTCACACCCCTCTCACATTCTCTCTGGTCTCCTGCAGTCACTGGTAGGAGCAGAGTCCCAAGAAGCGGTGGTGGTACTGGGGAAGGCCCATGTATCCATTGTCATGGATGTCTCTTGGACTCAACCTTTGCACAGATGCTGACCCTGCTATAGGACTGTTACCCAGTTGATGTGGTTGAGTTGTACTGGTTTGGTATGCCTAGGGTATTCAGTACATAAATAACGCTGGAAAAACAGAGACAAGTGACCCTGAAAGAACACCTTGATCTGTGTCAGCATTTGGACAATATGAGGAAGACTTGTGTTAGTCTCAATGCTTAAAAGAAAAAAAAAAACCCAACAAAATAAAAAAAAAATCACAAAAACCAACCAAACCAAACCCAAACCAAACCAAACCAAACCAAACCAAACCAAACAAATCCCCCAATAAGGAAAGAGGTACTGGGTTTCCTCAGAAACTGCCTTGGTTGCCTCCAGAAGGCCCAGCTCACCATTACACTGGCACCACACTGTGGACATGTGCTAATACTGCAAAGCTCTTGTGCTTCTGGAATATATTTTATGCTCTGGGGTAAATTTTTTTAAAAAAACATATTTATCCTATGGGATAAAATAATCCAGGGTTTCAGAAATGCCAGTTGCTACCTGACTTGTCTGTGACAGGCGGCAGGTTAGTGGCTTTTCAGGCATGGAACCTGTGAAGGGTAGGAGGCAAGTAATACCTGCCATCAGCTGCCTTCTCCACAGCTGACCAAGAAGCGGGAGGATGCTGAGGGGAGAGAAGGCTCCAAAGAAAATTAAGCAGCTCCTTCTCTCCCTGGTGGTGGAACTTGGGCCAGCATTCTCCTGGGAGCAAGGCCTCACACTATG
This sequence comes from Nicator chloris, assembly GCA_013400495.1. Classification (NCBI taxonomy): domain Eukaryota; kingdom Metazoa; phylum Chordata; class Aves; order Passeriformes; family Pycnonotidae; genus Nicator; species Nicator chloris. The sequence goes on from WAAE01026062.1 coordinate 20,869, forward strand.
AGAGGCCTCAGCAGTAGCAATGGCAGCAATCCCACATGGGAGCAAAAACCAGAGCCACAAGTTTCCGGGAATGTTATTCAAAAACAGTGTTGGGGGCTGGTTTTCCAAACAAAGATTTTCCCAAAAAACTGAGAGCTACTCTTCATCCATAGCATTTTCCAGGCACAGCTGAAGATGCAATGATCCTTGATGTTTATGTCACATGGCACATGCTCACTCTCTACCATATTCAGAAGCTCATGGGACTATGCCTTTGGATATCCATACAATAAGTGTCCACTCCCTGTAGTCTTTATGTATCTCACAAACAGCACATGTAAATGACATACTGATCTCATCCTGCACACTACCACCCAAAAGAAATCTATCCTCCATGAGCTGTTTATAAATTACATTGCTGACTAAGGCTTGTTGTCTCAGTTTGAGAAGGACAGGTATCTGATGGGGAGGGCAAGGCCTCCCTTGAGAATTCTAACTCCCTCCTTCTAAATTATTATAATTTAGAAAAATTAAAGGGTTCTCAGGCAGAGGTAGTAGGGGTAGGAATAACAGTCTTTTACTAGTATGTATAACTAAACAAAACAAAACAACAACTACAGCATTAACAACAAAACAGAACCAGGAACCTTGAGAGCTCTGCTTCACAGAGCCCAGGGAAGTCTGATCTCGATGTTTTCTGGAGAGCAGAGTTAGAACAGTGGGAAATCCCGGTTAGTGGATGAAACTGTTATAGGTAAAGAGCTAAACTAGCCGAATTAAAATGCAAAAAAATAGAATTTATTGATTACAGAAATTTGGAAGAAAACCCACGGTCAACGGACAAAGTACCAAAGCCTAGGAGTTTGGCACTGGTGAACAGAGCAGCCCTTCTCACTCGCCACCTCTCTGTCCANACCAGACTTCCCGTAAAAGGTTTAGACAAACTATGATCTTAGAAATTATTAGTTATATATATATACTGAAAGGAGTCTGGCATGAATTAATATTTACACTTATAACAATTCCCTCCCCTTCCATATAACTAACTTAATTCATGCGGTTACTATGTATTTTGTTTAATAAATACATACAGAATTAGTTTTTTACCACTTGCTTTTATAGTAGTCCCAGGCTTCAGGGCAGGGGTCAGGATTGCTATGCTGTGTGAGGTTTTCCCTTTCTAATTTCGCCTCGAACTCAGCTAAAACTAAAGCAGCATAGTCTTCCTTTTTCTCCCTTAGTTCTAGTATTTTTGATGCCTGTCCTGTTCTTCCTATGGCCATCTCGGGTTCCACAGGCATAGCTGCTAGCTGCATCCCTTGAACTACTGATTGGATTAAGCGTATAAGGCATGGAATGAGGCATGGTAAAAACATAATACTTGTCACAGAACATAATATAAAAAATCCTAGTTTCTTCCACCACACTCCATCAAATAATTGATCCCACTAAGATGTCTCAAGTATCGAGTTCCATTTTTGGACAGGCACATGAGCCACTTTCTTAATCTCGGAAGCCAAGCTTTTGATTGTTTCCCCATAGTCATCTATTTCTATGCAACATTCAGATTCATTAAACTTCTCACACACCCCTCCTTCTTCTGCCAGTAGATAGTCTAGGGCAATCTTGTTTTGGTATACGAAGGCCCTCATTTGAGAATGTTGTTTTGCTAATAGTTCTAATGCATCAGAGGTGTGGTTGGACACTATTTCCACCACTGCCTGCAGTCTGATGAGTCTGTTTAGGAGGTAAATTGGGGTCCGGTATCCCCAGCTCCCATCCTGAGCCCAAGTAGCTGGGTCATAATATGCAATTATACGTTCTGCAGGCTACTCTTCCCCTTTCCACTTTTGGTCACCCCCAGCTAGTGGTAAGTCTTTTTTCAATTCCCTCTTATCTCTGTTTAGGGTCTCATATAGAGGTGCCCCCAACATTTTACTTTCTGATTTTGGCAGGGTGAAGAAGGAGGGTCTGATCATACCTAATGTACATGATCCTTTCCATTTTCTGGGCAGTTCGCTGTAGGCTTTCTTTCCACAGATCTAGTATATTCCGCTGGGGGCTTTCTATTCTTTGCTTGCCATGTCGGGGTTTTCCCAGTATCCGGCTAATTCTCTAAGGGACTTATAAGGGTTAGCTCCAGAACTTTCATGCTAGCACAATCCAATGCTTTCAACCCATTCGCAATTGCTCCCCTTTAGTTCTCCCCAATACCCAGGTGGGTTTTCTGGTTGCCAGATTTTAGAATTTTTATCTGAATTCACTGCTAGGGTTGAGATACATGGTGTGTATCCCACAACCTCAGTGAAGGCTTTGCCTTCCCTGCTGATGCAGACAGTCCCAAATACCCTTTTTTCAATCACCCACTCCTCAGGTCTTAGTAAAGTTTTTGAAATTTGCGATTTGTTCCACTTTAATAGTTGCTCTGGAGCTAAACTCTCACCCTTCCATGGCTACCTTTCCGCCGTGCTCAGCCCCCCACAAATCTAACAGTTCTTTAAATTCAACTCAGATGCAATTTCTTGCATCAGATCCAGAAATAAGTTTTGACTGTGAGTGAGCGAGCCTGAGCTGCTATACTGCTTCTCCAGCTGCTCATATTGTTCATTTAGAGACTTTAGTCTCTCCTGTTCTATCCTCCTCTTCCTTGCTTCAGATTCCCTTCTTTTAACTTCCAGGTTTACCTGGTGTATTTTGTGTTCTGGGTCCATCCCCTCCTCAGTCCGGGAAAAACAAAAGGTTTTCTCAAACTGTAAGCAAACTTGGCCATTATCCTTATTTAATAAATTTATCACTATTGGTTCCCCTTTTGCCATTAGTTTCTCATCATTACCTTGGATTGTGACTAACCTAATAAGTCTTTCCCCCCATTATGCACATATCTAATTTTTTCATGTCATAGTACAGTTTGCTTACTTTGTGGTAGGCCACGAAGGTAGATTCCTTTCTTCCTCCCACTCAAAAGGTGTGATTACATTGATCACAAGGAGGGATATTAAGAACCGCATCTCGTCTGAATCTTTCTTTACCCCTTGAGGAATTTTCTGATTGTTACGCCTCTTCTTCCTCCCGCCGGGTAAACATAGTCAATTTTCTTCCCCTCAAGAGAGATCCTGGATTGAGTGCCATTGTCCGTGCGTTTTCCCACTTGCTTACCTTCTCTGTGGCTTGTTAGATTAATTTTGGTCTGGCATCCCTCACAGTCCCGGTCCGGCTGGGCGGTCTCATCTTGGTTCTTCAAGACCCCGCCCACTGTCAGGGGTAAAACTAGGAACAGGATTATGAGGGGACTCTATTGGAATACTCCTCTGCCTCTCCTTGCGCCTACTGGGTTGCTGCCAGCAGCGGGGTAATCCATCTTTTTGACAGCAGGAATATGCCTCGGGAGTCCTGTGACCGGTTCGGGCTGCATACCGCCTTTTAAAGGCACTCTACCTTGCAAGCTTAACAGTGTCGGCATTACAGGGGGTCTTGCTCAGCCTCCGGCACTCTATTCCCAAGGGTTCTGCTCTTGAGCTAAGCTTTCTCCTCAATCCGGTCCAGTGGAAATAATACCACTTTCTCGAGTGTTCCTCGAATAGGCTAAATTCTACAGACAGTTCTGTTATGAATGAAATGGGCAGGAGAAATTTCTCCTTTAAAAATGCCTTTATTGAATGATTCCAGCTCAGTGCAGCGCAGAGGGGGATTGATGGTACAGCCTGTCCCTGAATCGGAGACAAGGCTGGGTCTACGTTTATCCCGCGGGGGAGGGGCGCAGACCTGCCCGATAGACCGACTCTGGCTTGGGAGAGGCAGGTCTCCCCTCCCAAGCTTTTTCCTTTAAGTTATGGAGGCGAGGTAAAAACTTGAAACTGGACTTGAAGGTGCTGCTTCCTCCTGCCTTGCTTGTGGTGCTCTTTATGTCTTTTGGGGGTATGCTGGTTCTTTTATTTGGAAGGTTTTTTACTTGACTTTGTCCGACGTGTTTCCATTTGCATAGGCGAGGGTCCCTGGGAATTCTAGGTATTGTGCAATCCCCTTTCATGTGGGCAGTCTCGGTGATCCAGTGTCTCCCGCCTCCTCTGCCCTGGGGCACGGATGCCAATGACGAAGGCGCCGGTGGAGGTGGGAGCAACCCCGAGTATGGCGGTGGGAGGGTGTGTGAGTCCGGGGAGGGAGAGGGGAGCCATCTTGGGAACGGCGGGCACTCGCGGGACACTGAACATGCTGATGCTGGCCTGCATTGGGGCGTCTGAGTCCGAGAGGGGGGGAAGCCCCCCCCGCCGCCGGGAGCCGCGGGCACAGCGGGCTCGCTCCAGCCGAGCCTACTTAATTACCATGGTAACTTAGGTGGCTGGGCAGTGGCCAGCGAGGGAGTAATATACAAAAGTTGGGGAAGCATTGGGGTTTTTAACAATTAACAACTCTTGTAACAGTAACAACATATATATCAAGTTTAAAACAGCAACTTATTTATCACAGTTCCAGGAAGCGAGCAGTCAGAGTTTTTTCCTCCTCTAAACACTTAGTACACAGACTGACCGGTTTAAAACCCCTCACGCAATGCACCACCCAAAGTTTGTTACAGAGTTCACACTTAAACTGAATGCAGGGGAAACAAGGACACTCCGGGGTGATACACCTTATTTTGTCTCCTCTGGACATGTGTTGTCCCCTCTGAGATGTATCTTCAAGTCCCCGGGCGAGGAGGTCACTTTCCACACAGGGTCCTTCCTTAGTTGTTCCACTTTCTTTGTCCTTGATGAGTGAGTCCACCCCCGCTCCGCGGTGCGAATAGCTGTATCTGTTGTTAAAAGCACAAGGTAGGGTCCATCCCATTGGGGTTTCAGGGGAGTCTCTCTCTAAGTTTTCACTAATACCCAATCTCCAGGTTGAATCTTGTGGATGGCAAACCCCAGGGGAGAGTTCTGGGCGATCATCCCTCGTTTCCTCATCTCCTGTAAATTCCTGTTTATGGTTATCAGGTATGGCTGTATCTGCTGGTCCTCCAGCTTTGGGTGCCCGACCGGCATCCCATGTGCATAGGGCATGCCATACAACATTTCAAAAGGTGAAAGCTCTATTCTCGAGTGTGGCATGGTCCTAATGTTTAAAAGAGCCAAGGGGAGACACTTTACCCATGTCATTTTGGTTTCCAAAATCAATTTTGACAACTGGGCTTTCAGTGTTTGGTTCATTGTTTCCACCCTCCCAGAACGCTGGGGATGCCAGGGTGTGTGGTACTCCCACTGAATCCCCAATGCCTCAGCTAGTAATTTGATGATTTTTGAGGTAAAGTGGGTCCCTTGGTCTGAGTCAATGTGATTTATTATACTATATCTAGGTACAATTTCACACAGGAGTGCCTTAGCTACTGCCTGAGCAGTGGCCCTTGTGCTGGGAAATGCCTCTACCAAGTGAGTTAGCTGATCCACTATTACTAGGATATATTTATACTTACCTACCTTAGGTAGTTCTGTGAAATCCACTTGGATCCTTTCGAAAGGCCGGTGTGCCAGGGGCCGGCCCCCTAAGGGTGCCTGCCGGGCCTTTGACTTATTTACCTTTTGACATATTAAACATCCTCTTACCTCTTGTTTGGCTAGGTCATAAATTCCTTTGCATCTAAAGAATTTCAGAAACTGGTCGGCCAGGGCTGGGGTTCCCCAATGAGTTTGTTGATGCAATCTCTGAAGTATTTTCCTGGCACGTTCCTTTGACAGTAATTCCCTGCCGTCAGGCAGTTTCCACTTGCCATCTTCAAATATACTTCCTATTTCTCTGTATCCCTCTATCTCTGAGGCAGATGGCTGCATGGGGAGTCCCTCAGCCTCCGCATGCTCTACTCCAGGGGTGCTGACTACTAACAAAGCTGCTCTTTTTGCTTCTGTGTCAGCAAGGTTGTTTCCCCGTGTCCTGAATTGTAATCCCGTCTGATACCCGTTTACATAGACTACAGCAATTGCCTCCGGCTCCCTTATAGCCCTTAAGATCTGCCTAATTAGCTCCTCATGAACTAAACTTCGTCCCCATGTGCTGACTAGCCCTCTTTCCTCTCAAATCTTTCCAAAGGTATGTACTACCCCAAACGCATACTTTGAGTCTGTGAAAATTGTTCCCTTTTTCCCTTTAAGCTTCTCTAAGGCCCTTAGAACTGCATACAGTTCACAGGCTTGTGCCGACCAGCCAGCACTCAGAGGACCGGATTCCACTACTCTGCCGGTTTGTCCGTCCACTACTGCATATCTTGATTTCTGTTTTCCCTCCACCACTCTGGCCGAGCTATCTACAAACTATTTTTCCCCT
>WAAE01026064.1:4838-19482 GCA_013400495.1 Nicator chloris
GGCCAGCATGTCCGACCCGCCGGCAAGCACATCTGGCCCGGAGGCCAGCACATCTGACCCGGCGGCCAGCACATCTAAGCTGGCGGCCAGCACATCTGACCCGGCTGGTGGCCAGCACATCTGACCCGGCGGCCACCACATCTGACCCGGCTGGTGGCCAGCACATCTAAGCCGGCGGCCAGCACATCTGACCCGGCTGGTGGCCAGCACATCTGACCCGGCGGCCAGCCGAGGCTGGCATCATGGTGCGTGTATTAATGACCGTGTATTCGGTGTCTGCAAGAGGCCAGCGTGTGCTCGCCGTCGGGAGCCGTCAGCCTCGAGCAGAGCAGCAGCAGAGCGTGGGAGATCCGTGTCTGCGTATTTACACATCTGTGTAAAGAGCGGGGAGTGCCGTGTCTGCCGCATTAAAGCGTGGAAACGCCGATGTTTCATTAGCGTCCCCCATTTTCATGTAAATGAATTTCTTTGAGGAAAATCAAATCCATACCTGGTGCTAATTGCCAATGATAATGAGGAGCTGTGGCTCAGGAGAGATTCATTATCGAGGCAGGCTGTCTCTCCTGAGCTGCCCAAGCCTGGCGTGTCGGGAAGTTGCGCAGAGGCTGAGCCGCAGATCGCTGCGTTAGTGCGGGAGCAGAGTGGGGAAATGCAGCAGCACCAGCGGGGACGTGATCCTCCCTGGCCTAACAGCCTCTAAACGCGGAACATTGTCTTTCCTCTCTGAAAATAACGCGGCTTTTATTGATCATTTGGTCTGAATTATGGATGATGCTTTTGTCAGCTCCATTATCCTGGTGAGGCAGGGCCGTGCCAAGGATTGTGTCACTGTCTCACAGCCCATCCAGGCAGACGTATCCACAGCATTCCTTGGCTCCATCCCTTTGGCACCGGTGGCTCCTTGGCCTGTTGGAAATGAGAAGAGTTCTGGAGCTGGACTGGTGAGAAAACTCATCAGCAAGATGAGTGGTTTTGCTGAGAGCCCCAGTAATGCCCGGGGGGCACCGGAGGGGTGGCAGGATCTGAACTCGCAGTGGGAGCATCTGAATCTCTGTCATAGAAACGCTGCTGCTCCTTGAAATTGGCGCATGTAATGGGTAAAGCTGAAGTACATCACAAAATAATACATGGAATTACTTTGCAACCTGTTCCATGATGACATTTTTTTTTTCCCAGGCTCATTTTGCCCTTCTTCAGCGTTTAATAGCGTTCTCCAGTTTATTGGATATTTGTAGTGTAGCCTTGAAGGATAATGAGTTTTATCCTGGCAGATGTTGGACACCTTCGTGTGCAAGAGAAGTTAATGGGAACTGAAGATGATCAGTCCTTGATTGACCAGACAGCACTGACTCCTGTCTGGGGCATGAGGAAAGAGCTGAATGAGGGTTTCAGGATAATATTGCAAAGGGCTGCAGCTGCACATGAGGTTCCTACATGTCCATTTGGAAATACCTGGGACTAAAATCCTTTCTTTGCCTTTGTCAGTGAAACAGTGAACAGCATGGGAAATATGGATATTGGGCTGCACTCTGTGCACTGTACTCAAAATAATCTGAATTACTGGGGGAGGGCAGAGCAAGTGTTTCTGCAAAACCAGCAGTGATGTCTGGCTGGTGACACTGCTGCCTGGGGGACACCCCGAGGGGAACACCCCGGGGAGCAGAGGGAGCTGTGTCTGGTCTCTGAGGGCTCGGGGGTGCTTGGGGGGCTGGCAGAGGTGCAGGGCATGTTCAGGGGCTGGCAGAGGTGCAGGGGATGTTCAGGGGCTGGCAGAGATGCAGGAGATGTTCAGGAGCTGGCAGAGGTGCAGGGCATGTTCAGGGGCTGGCAGAGATGCAGGGGATGTGCAGGGGCTGGCAGAGGTGCAGGGCATGTTCAGGAGCTGGCAGAGATGCAGGGGATGTTCAGGGGCTGGCAGAGGTGCAGGGCATGTTCAGGGGCTGGCAGAGATGCAGGGGATGTTCAGGGGCTGGCAGAGGTGCAGGGCATGTTCAGGGGCTGGCAGAGGTGCAGGGGATGTTCAGGGGCTGGCAGAGGTGCAGGGGATGTTCAGGGGCTGGCAGAGGTGCAGGGCATGTTCAGGGGCTGGCAGAGGTGCAGGGGATGTTCAGGGGCTGGCAGAGGTGCAGGGGATGTTCAGGGGCTGGCAGAGGTGCAGGGCATGTTCAGGGGCTGGCAGAGGTGCAGGGGATGTTCAGGGGCTGGCAGAGGTGCAGGGGATGTTCAGGGGCTGGCAGAGGTGCAGGGCATGTTCAGGGGCTGGCAGAGGTGCAGGGGATGTTCAGGGGCTGGCAGAGGTGCAGGGGATGTTCAGGGGCTGGCAGAGGTGCAGGGCATGTTCAGGGGCTGGCAGAGGTGCAGGGGATGTTCAGGGGCTGGCAGAGGTGCAGGGGATGTTCAGGGGCTGGCAGAGGTGCAGGGCGTGTTCAGGGGCTGGCAGAGGTGCAGGGCGTGTTCAGGGGCTGGCAGAGGTGCAGGGGATGTTCAGGGGCTGGCAGAGGTGCAGGGCGTGTTCAGGGGCTGGCAGAGGTGCAGGGGATGTTCAGGGGCTGGCAGAGGTGCAGGGGATGTTCAGGGGCTGGCAGAGGTGCAGGGGATGCTGGGGAGACACACAGAGCTCTGGGAGGGATCCATGTCCTGTTTGGGTCTGGTTTTGCAGTGGGGCCGAGAGGAGCCCTGGGAGTCCCAAACCCAATGTAGTTTGAAAAGCACACGTGCAGAACAAGCCCAATTGTTGTTCTTGCCTCTCCTTCCACAGTGTCTCTTAAATCTTCCTGAGAAAGTTTTAAAATGAAACACACCACATTAAAAACGTCATCCAAAGTGTGAGTGGAGTCTGCTCCAGCTTAGCAGACTGGAAATATTCAGCAAACTGCTTAAGTTATGCCAAATTCTCCCAAAGACTGTGGGATTTTGACTTCAGTGTGTTAGCAAACTGGGATAACTGTAAATTCAGGCTCTTTTTTTGGTCTCTATGGAGTTTAGGCTGGAGATCAGGAAAGGCTCTTCCCCGGAGGTGCTGGCACTGCCCAGGCTCCCCAGGGAATGGGCACGGCCCCGAGGCTGCCACAGCTCCAGGAGCCTTTGGAAAACCCTGCCAGGGATGCCCAGGGTGGGATTTGGGGGGTCTGTGCAGGGCCAGGGGCTGGGCTGGGTGATCCCTGTGGGTCCCCTCCAGCTCAGGATATTCCATGGTTCTGTGTCCTGGATCTGTCAATGTTGCCAGAGTACTGCAGAACATTTTGCTTTGTGTTCAGCTGCGAATATTTGCAGGTTTTCCTGATGGGAGCATGTAGCAGCACTCATAAAGCTCTGACTGGTTTGATTTCCTTCTGTTTGCAAACAGATTGGATTTGAAAGTCATAATTAGGAACGCTGGTGCCTTCATCCCCATATTGAAAAGTTCTCAGAAGTCATAAAACCTGAATAAGAATCACTTTATCCACGAGAAAAGCCAAGTTTAGCCCAGGAGATTTAAGAAGTTGGAGGAAATGTCACTGTTTTTGTAAAAAAGAAATCTTAATAGGATCTGGTTGTGGTGCCTCAGCAGCGCAGTCAGGCAGACTGCGGGAGCCTGACACAATCAATCCGTGCTAATTCTGTTTGTAGCCAGAGCTGGAGCTGGAGCTGGGGCTGGCCTGGGAGCCGCCTGCCCGGAGTCCTCGGGAGGGACCTGGGCTGGGGAGCCACCGGCACGTCCCCATTCCTGGCACGTCTCCACAGTCCCTTTGTGTCCCCATTCCTGGTGTGTCTCCATTCCTGGCGTGTCCCCATTCCCCGCGTGTCCCCATTCCCAACATGTGCCCATTCCCCTTTTGTCCCCATTCCCATTGTGTCCCCATTCCCATTGTGTCCCCATTCCCTTTGTTGTGTCCCCATTCCCAGTGTGTCCCCGTTCCCAGTGTGTCCCCATTCCCGTTGTTGTGTCCCCCTTCCCATTGTGTCCCCATTCCCTTTGATGTGTCCCCATTCCCAGTGTGTCCCCGTCCCCAGCGTGTCCCCATTCCCGTTGTGTCCCCCTTCCCGTTGTGTCCCCGTTCCCGTTGCGGTGGCCCCCGTCCCGGTGTGTCCCCGTTCCCAGTGTGTCCCCATTCCCGCTGTTGTGTCCCCATTCCCGTTGTTGTGTCCCCCTTCCCATTGTGTCCCCATTCCCTTTGATGTGTCCCCATTCCCAGTGTGTCCCCGTCCCCAGCGTGTCCCCATTCCCGTTGTTGTGTCCCCCTTCCCATTGTGTCCCCATTCCCTTTGTTGTGTCCCCATTCCCAACATGTGCCCATTCCCAACATGTCCCTATTCCTCTTGTTGTGTCCCCATTCCTCTTGTTGTGTCCCCATTCCCATTGTGCCCCCATTCCCAGCGTGTCCCCCTTCCCAGCGTGTCCCCATTCCCAGCGTGTCCCCATTCCCCTTGTTGTTTCCCCATTCCCCTTGTTGTGTCCCCATTCCCGGTGCCCCCAGAGCAGCACCCGCCCCACCGTGGGCTCAGCCGTGGGCTCTGACCTCTGTCCCCTTCTCTTGCAGGCCCTGCTGCCAAAAAGAAATACGTGAGCTACAACAACCTGGTGATCTAGGCCCAGCTGCCGTGGGCCACGGCCCGCCCGCCGCGCTGAGCTCCCCGCACGGCCCCGGGGCACCGGGCACGGGGAGGCCAGAGGAGCCCCGGCCCCAGGCCGCTCCCGGGACTCCTCCATCGCTGCCGGCTCCACACAGCCCGGCCTGGCCCTGGCCAGGGGGCTGCCATGGCCTGGGGGCCACTGTGGCCTGGGAGCTGCCATGGCCTGGGAGCCACCAAGGCCTGGGAGCCACCAAGGCCTGGGAGCCACCACGGCCTGGGAGCCACCAAGGCCGCGCCTCAGGAGCGGCTCCCTGGGCCGGCCACGCTCGGCTGCTCTGGACTCTAAGGGGCTAATTCTGTCTTTCTATGTACTTCCAGACTGCAAGTTTTTCAACTCTCTGTACAGTTTGTGAGGATTTTTGCATATTGCCATCCATGTTGTTCCGAGGTCACTGTTTGTTTTTTTGGATGCACAGTTTCATTGAGGCCCTGTGCTCTCGGCACTTCTCAAACCAACCAACAACTGAGGATCTGAGACCTGTGTACATGACTTGTATTATTACTCTTGTATCACTGCAATCCATATACCTTATTTTTTTTAACTAAATGAACAAACAAACAAAAAAAAGAATTTAAAGACCAAAAACTGTGCTGGCGAAGTTTGTTCCCCCCTTCACACCTCCGATGGGCTGCAGAGGAAACAGGAAGGATTTTTTGCTGAGTTTTAGTAGAGGTCTTGATCTTTGGAATGCATGCCAGTAATGTATTTTATGGTACATGTTAATAATTTATGTTTGATATTTGTATTTGTGTTCTATTTTGTTCTTTTCTTTAAGGTATATGACTATTTTGCAATAATTTCAATGATTCTTATGATATTTGGAGGAAAGAATATGGCTTTTACATGTCTTGAGGTTTTTCTTTGTTGATGCCCCACCATGATTGACCAGTGTGATAAGGACTTACAGAAGCATGTATGTTTTATACTGTTTGTAATAAGTAATTTCGTTAATCTTGCTGCTTATGTGCCAATTTAGTGAAACCAATCTTTGCCGCAACCTCCTCCCTCCCTTCCCATTCTCTCAATCCTGTGATATTATCCAAGAATGTATCAATAAAGGATTTTGGTTAACTTTTTTTTATTTACTCCAATAAATATATTTTTTCAGTTGTTCCCTCCCCCTTCCCCCTTGTGACTTAACATTTATTTCGTGACATTGTCAGACATCCAAAGACGCAGCACAGAGGGGCTTGTGCGCAAGGAGCAGGTCTGGAGGAAGTCCTGGGGGAGCTGGCAGCTGATTGCAGGGGGAAGAAATGCTTTAAGGGCACTTTGAAAGGTCTGTAAGAACCCCCAAAGCCAAGCTGGAGTCCCACAGTGCCAACCTCCTGCGTTTGGTATCTCCAAAGCTGCTGTCAACTGCTGAGACTCCTGATGCCTTTGAAGGATGTTCAGCACGCCAGAAGGTAATTAAGTGAGCAGTTAATCAGAGTCAATCTGCCAGGCACGAGTTGGGTGAGCTGGGGCAGGAAAAAGGAGAAGCTGAGGCAAGAGGAAACTCATTCCCTTTGCAGCACAGCACCTGCAGCACCTTGGGCATGGCAACCACGGCTCGGCTGCTCTGATGGATCCTGGGGAAGGTATTTAGCCTCCCATTTTCTGCAGACAGCTTGGTCAATTATCCTGATGAAGTTAATCAGCATCAAGAGAAGCTGTGACAGCTGCGACAGGGCCATGGAGAGGAAGAGCTGGGTGTCACAGCCTGCCTGACTCTGCAGGGCCATGGCTTGGGGGATGCTCCTGCACCTTGGGATGAGCTGTGGCTGACACCAGATGGAACTCCACCAGGTGAAGGCTTTGTTAGCAGCAAACTAATTACCAGCCCAGCTAATAATGAAGGCAGAGGTGCTTCAGCGTTTTCCTTTTCCCGTAAACGCAGGGACAGAGCCAGCTTTGGGCTAAATAAGCACGTTGCCATCAAACAAACGTTTATTGCCCAAAGCTTCTCTTTTTTTCCTGAATAGGAAAGAAACGGTTTGCTGGTTTGTTTTTCACTTTATCCCGGTGGAGGGGGACTGAGGTGCAAAGAGGGAGTGAGGGGAATTGGGGACCCTGGATGCACTGGTGCTCTCCCTCAGCTGTACCTGCATACACACATAAATGTATCTGTGTGTTTGTGTACACACGTGGCCACTCTGTGTTACCTGCACGTGTCCTGGGCACATGGGGAGCCCCAAAGCCCCCAGTTTTTAGGGACACCCTCCCATTCAATCATGAGGGGCAGAAGGGACCCCCAGCTTCCTAAACTCCTCAGTGAGGAGTCAGGACACAGCTGGATCCAAGCTCAGACCCAAAGTTTGCCAGCCCTTTGTGCCTCACAGATTGTACGGGTGTCACTGACTCACACAGCCTTTTCCCGCAGGATTAAGGGTGGCAAACCAGACAGATTTATGTAAATGATTTACCAGGATAATGATTCGACAAAAAGATCTTAATCAGAATTCTTTCCTCAAAGCACTACTACAGCAAAGAGCACTTTTTTAAGCAATATGAAAGCAAACCAGGTTATTGAGCAGAGGCTGATGTTACTCACCCAGACCAATGACTGTGGGCAGATCTCCAACTCAGCCTCGAGGGGTGACCTTGAGGAGCATCCCGGCTCCAGGGAGGACACTGCAGGCACACACATCCCAGAGGGTCCCCGGGGAATCCCTGCCGGTAAAGGGGGGCTGGTGCAGGGTTCCCCAGGGAGGAATGTCCACACACATCCCAGAGGGTCCCCGGGGAATCCCTGCCGGTAAAGTGGGGCTGGGCTGGTGCGGGATGGAAGCTGCTCTGTCAGATGTGTCCGGCTGTGTCAGCCCAGCAGCTTTGCCCCGCTTTGGATCAGCAGTGGCACTCGTTAGTTGGGTGCTTCAGCAGCTCTGACACAGCTTCACTCCCTCTCGGCATGTTTAACTTTGGGACTGATGGGTCAGGCTGGTTTCAGCATTATTCACCCCAAAAGCAGCGTGACCCCCCTTCATCCAGCACTGACAGCTTTGCAGGGCCTTATTGGAGTTGTTTTACTCCAGGCAGAGCATCCTGCTACAACATACACAAACAGAACTGATAATCACCACATAGTCATGCCAGTTGTATAAAATACATATTTATGTTTTAATATTTAATAATATAAATGCATTAATATTTTTTTAATCACCTCCACCCCTGTTTCTATGCATTAGACTCTGCAGCAGGTCCCTGAGCCCAGCAAGGCTCTGGTTCAAGAGCTGACACGAGGTGAAGGTGTTGCACTCTGCACTGTGGATCAATTTTTATTTTTATTTCACAAACTACACCACACTATTACGCCCACACAGCTCCTTTTCAAACACAAAACCACGAGCCTTTAACTCCATTTAGAGTCTTTTATTTTACAATTGGCTGCACTTAGCATCAGTGCGGTGTTACCATTGTTTCCATAACAGCTTTATCTCATTCCCCACTGAGTACACACTGGTGTCACCAGACTGGTTTGGTCCCTGCAGAGTTCCTGTGCTGGTTTGGTCCCTGCAGAGTTCCTGTGCTGGTTTGGTCCCTGCAGAGTTCCTGTGCTGGTTTGGTCCCTGCAGAGTTCCTGTGCTGGTTTGGTCCCTGCAGAGTTCCTGTGCTGGTTTGGTCCCTGCAGAGTTCCTGTGCTGGTTTGGTCCCTGCAGAGTTCCTGTGCTGGTTTGGTCCCTGCAGAGTTCCTGTGCTGGTTTGGTCCCTGCAGAGTTCCTGTGCTGGTTTGGTCCCTGCAGAGTTCCTGTGCTGGTTTGGTCCCTGCAGAGTTCCTGTGCTGGTTTGGTCCCTGCAGAGTTCCTGTGCTGGTTTGGTCCCTGCAGAGTTCCTGTGCTGGTTTGGTCCCTGCAGAGTTCCTGTGCTGGTTTGGACCCTGCAGAGTTCCTGTGCTGGTTTGGTCCCTGCAGAGTTCCTGTGCTGGTTTGGTCCCTGCAGAGTTCCTGTGCTGGTTTGGACCCTGCAGAGTTCCTGTGCTGGTTTGGTCCCTGCAGAGTTCCTGTGCTGGTTTGGTCCCTGCAGAGTTCCTGTGCTGGTTTGGACCCTGCAGAGTTCCTGTGCTGGTTTGGTCCCTGCAGAGTTCCTGTGCTGGTTTGGTCCCTGCAGAGTTCCTGTGCTGGTTTGGACCCTGCAGAGTCCCTGTGCTGGTTTGGTCCCTGCAGAGTCTCTGTGCTGGTTTGGTCCCTGCAGAGTCTCTGTGCTGGTTTGGACCCTGCAGAGTCTCTGTGCTGGTTTGGACCCTGCACTCTGGAGTTCCTGTGCTGGTTTGGCCCCTGCAGAGTCTCTGTGCTGGTCTGGACCCTGCCCTCTGGAGTCCCTGTGCTGGTCTCGCCCCTGCAGAGTCCCTGTGCTGGTCTCGCCCCTGCAGAGTCCCTGTGCTGGTCTCGCCCCTGCAGAGTCCCTGTGCTGGTCTCGCCCCTGCAGAGTCCCTGTGCTGGTCTCGCCCCTGCAGAGTCCCTGTGCTGGTCTCGCCCCTGCAGAGTCCCTGTGCTGGTCTCGCCCCTGCAGAGTCCCTGTGCTGGTCTCGCCCCTGCAGAGTCCCTGTGCTGGTCTCGCCCCTGCAGAGTCCCTGTGCTGGTTTCGTCCCTGCAGAGTCTCTGTGCTGCTCTGTCCCAGTCAGGGGTGTTTTCACACCTGGGACCTGTGCAGGTGCAAAGCGCCTTTGCCTCAAGGCTGCCCAGTTTATGTCCCGTCAGTGCTGGGGTGTTTCCAGTTTGGACAAGGAAAGCTGCTGGGATTCTCCCAAAAAGCCCTCCCGGTGCTGGGAGCCCTGGGCTGTGCAGAGCAGGGAGATGGGGGTGCCTGCATGGGCTGGGGGTGCCACCCCCTGCAGCTCCACGGAGAGCTGTCCTGCCCTGGGGGACATCCAGGCTCCCGGGTGACAGGAGTGACTCCCTGGGGTGCTGTGGGCACCCCTGGCCTTGGGGCTGTGCTGTGGCACCCAGCTGCAGGCAGGAAATGTTCCCTTCCCGTCTGATGAACATGCTCTGAGAAACGCCCCTGTGATCGTGGAAGGAAAAAATTCCCCAAGAATGGGAGTGATTTTTTGTTGGTGCCATTTATTATGGAGACTGAATTACACCAAATTGTTTTGGTATGTAAATGCCAAGTTTATTGTTCATTAAAATCATTGCAGAGTTAAGCTTTCTGGGCATGTTGTATGATAGATAATGACAATTATTTAGCCCGAGTCAGAGCTTAGTCTTAATTTGTGACATTAATTGCCTTTATATATAATTAAATGCACTATAATGCTCCCATATGCAGAATCTGTGCATCCATGAAAGTGCTAATCAAACATATTTATTAATTTCTGAGAGAGCTTTTTGTCAAGGCTTTGATACAGTTGAGTGGGGTTTGGTAAATAACATTTTTTAAAGATGTTTAGCAAAATATTTTGCTAATTGCTTGTTGTGCTAGTGGCATAATTAATCTTATTTCTAATAGATTAATAAGAGCTGAGGGGTGAGGTGGTGCTCCCACCCAGCTTTGCCTCTGGCTCGCGTGGAGTCCCCAGTCCATCAGCAGCCCCCAGTGTCCCAGGCCTTTCCCAAAACCACCTCAAAAAGGCAAATGTGGAGGCTGTTGAGGGTGGCTGAGTGCAGGTTCCAAACCTGGAGTCCTGGAGGTCTGGCTGTGCCCCCTGGGGTTGTTCCTGTTCCTCACTCACCCTCAGCCCACAGCTGGGAGCAAATGCACTTGGACTTGCACCTGCCCATCTGGGGCTGCCAGCTCAGGTCCCTGCTGCCCCGTGAGCCTGCCCATCACCAGGGCTGTACCCCAGATGTGCTGAGCAGAGAGCAGAGAAGGCTTCCGGGGGCAGGGGGAGCACAGCAGCGTTTGCAGGGTCCTTTCTGTCCCCTGGGAGCTGTCTGGAGCTCCAGGGGCAGCAGGGTTGGCCATTTGCTGCCCTCGATGCAGCCACAGTTATTTGTTATTAACAAACCATCATTTTCACCGTGATTTAATTGTAACCACTGCATTTTATAATTAAATTATAAATTAAAATTGAATTAATGTTTCGTTTTAACGATTGTTTTGTATTAATAAAAATCTGTTCTCTGAAAGACTGGTCGAGCACTGGAAGGGAAGTGGTGGTGTCCCCATCCCTGGAAGAGTTCAGCAGATGAGAGGTGGCACTTTGCACTGTGGCTGATGGACGTGCTGGTTGAAAGTTGGACCTGATGGTCTTGGAGATCTTTTCCAACCTTAATGATTCTGGGATTCAATTCTACTTGTACCACACGTTTCTTTTCAGTCCATTTTATTGTTCGTTTATACCGCCCAAGAAGAATACTCTTTTTTTTTTCTCCTTAAGAATAACCTCAGCTTTATTTTTTCCTCCAGTTTAGTGGTGCTGAGCATCTGGCTGGTGCCAAAGGGTGGCACTGGGCAGAGCCACAGCCCTTTCCCCCAGCCAGCCCCTGGCCATGCCCAGGGAATGCCAAAGCCTCTCCTCTGACTCCCAGGAAGGTTCCAGCAGCCTGGTGACGAGCACAGCCCCAAACCACAATGACAGAATGTCCTTCCCTTCCACCTGCCAAAATAACTCCCGAGCAAGAGGCTTTGTCTGGGTTTATCTCAGGCTTATTGTCCCTGCAGAAGATTTATTAAATCCAGCAATGACAGCACTTCTTCCTCCCAGTCACAAGCTTTTATCTTGTTGTTAAAAGTTTGAAACAGCATCTCACACCACAATGAACATCACATACATTTCAATGAGCCCCTTCAAGGAGGAACCTCAGCTAATCTGTGATGAATGGATCTCAATCTAGTGCTCTTTAATTTATAAAAATGACTGTCTCCCACTAGACTGAACCATGAGATGAGTGAACCTTGCTGTTAACTTTGCAGTTGGTGTAATCCTGTACCTGCTGTCCCACACCTGTCCCACACCTGCCCCACGTGTGCCTTTGGAGCAGATAAACCACTGTGCAGGTGCCTGTCCTTGTGCCTGGAAGGGAGGGGCAGGGGCCCAGCAGGGACTGCTGGACAGGGAGGGCTGGGCAGCAGAGACACAGGACAGAGGGCACAGGACACGGGACAGAGGGCACAGGACACGGGACAGAGGGCACAGGACACAGGACAGAGGGCACAGGACACAGGGCAGCAGAGACACAGGACAGAGGGCACAGGACACAGGACACAGGACACAGGACACGGGGCAGCAGAGACACAGGACAGAGGGCACGGGACACAGGACAAAGGGCACAAGACAGAGGTCATGGGACACAGGGCATGGGACAGACGGCACAGGACACGGGGCACAGGACACAGGACAGAGGACACAGGACACAGGACACAGGTCACAGGGCACGGGACACAGGACACAAGACACGGGACACAGGACAGAGGTCACAGGGCACAGGTCACAGGACAGAGGTCACAGGACAGAGATCACAGGGCACAGGACAGAGGGCACAGGAGGGTTGTGGCTGCTGCCTCCCTGCCGTGCCATGGGCTGCCATCAGCACAGGGATCAGCACCCAGCATCTCCCATCTCCCATCTCCCATCTCCCATCTCCCATCTCCCATCTCCCATCTCCCATCTCCCATCTCCCACTCCCATTCCCAGCCCTGCCCCTCGCTGGCCTCATCTCCTCCCCTGGGATGAGCAGGACAGCAGCACAGGAATGACCCAGAGCTGTTGTTCCTTCCACACAGCCCCAAAAAGCGTTTGCCCAGGCTCAGGCTGAGGCACAGACTGCAGCCCCAGAGGGCCAGGCCCTGCCTCCTTCACTGGGACACAGCAGTGGGACAGGAGGGACACCTGGCACTGAGCCTCAGTGTGTCCCCTGCGGTGACACTTGGGGACATCCCAGCCCTGGGTCCCAGCCCACCCTGGGCCCTCCCTGCAGCCTGTGCTCAGCTTTGATCTGTTCCTGTGTCGCTGTTGCTGCACGGACAAACGACACAAACTCCATTTCCTCTAAGACTGAAGAACTGTGTTAACAAACAAAGCCCTGGCTGTGAGTTGTGACACAGCTGGGCAGGCTTGGTCCATTGCTCACCACCCCATCACCATGACTGGCTAATCAGGAACAACACCTCTATGTAAACAAGTTCTAGGTGTAAAGTTATTTACATTTCTTGTCTCAGTTTTTCTCAGAGCATGTTTTGAGAAAAACTTTTCTCTCCAACAGCCTCACTGCTGCCCAAGAGCACCAGCAGCAGCCTAAGAAGCTCAAATGAGACCCACATCCCTGTGCCCTGGTTTTGGCTCCTGGCTGTGGGAGCTCCTGCAGGAACTCAGGTTTCCTTAAATCAGACCCACATCCCTGTGCCCTGGTTTTGGCCCCTGGCTGTGGGAGCTCCTGCAGGAACTCAGGTTTCCTTAAATGACACCACATCCCTGTGCCCTGGTTTTGGCTCCTGGCTGTGGGAGCTCCTGCAGGAACTCAGGTTTCCTTAAATGACACCACATCCCTGTGCCCTGGTTTTGGCCCCTGGCTGTGGGAGCTCCTGCAGGAACTCAGGTTTCCTTGAACAAGAGCCACATCCCTGTGCCCTGGTTTTGGCTCCTGGCTCTGGGAGCTCCTGCAGGAACTCAGGTTTCCCTCTCTCCCCTCAGCCCTGTGCATTCCCAGCCTGGTTGGTGCCTGCAGGAAGGTCTGCACCAGGACACACCTCCAGTCCTGCACTCCAAAGCCCCTCAAGGCTCACGGGAAGGGAGGCTACTGAAAAGACAGAGAATTTCTCCCCGGCTGTGACTCTTCAAAGGGCTGGAGCTTGCCTTCACCATTCTGCCCAGCAAAAGAAAATGTATTGAAAATAAAATACAATAGAACAAAACTGTATAAAACAAATAAGTGATGTGGGAAGAGGTGTGTAACCTGAGGTGTTTAAGGCAGTGGCCTTCAGCCATGTGAGTTTCCTGGTTTGTTTGCTTTGCTTTCCTTCAATATTTACACGAGGAAGTTTCAACTGCTTTGCTTTACTTAAACATTGAAATCCTTGTGTGTTTAACTGGCATAAATATTTGTTTTATTTAAAATCTACTTAGCTGAAAGATCAACAACAGAGGAAGAAATCAGAAATTACACTGGAATTTAAGAGGAAGAACAGCAATTAACTCTGCCAAGGTGTTAACCTTTTTAAAATGCTGCCTTTGATGAGTGATGCACGAACACGTATGAATTGTTCAAAAGTCATTTCCTCCATTTCGTTCCATTTTTCCCTCCCCTTTTCTCATTCCCCTTCGTGATCCCTTTCCATGCCCACTGCTGTGATGGAGGCAGGAATTTGAGGCCACGAGGCCAGGGCAGCCAGGAAATCCCAGCAGCCCAAGAGGAGGATTTAAATTTATTGTCTGAAGTCTGCACAATCTGCAAAGTCTGCCTGCCTTGCCCTCAGGACGGGTCCTTCCCACCTCAGTGTACTCTACGATGCTATGAGCCTGTCGTAGCTTTTCTTTATCATTGCATGGAAGGATGAAAGGTTAATTGGTGTGTGCCCCGGCGCTGCACTGCCAGGGAGCTGCTGGGAGACTCTTTTCTGCACCAAAGGCGTCTGGAGGCCGGGCTGGGCTCGCTCTGCTCCGTGCACACTGTCCCCTCTCTCCTGAAATGAGGCACAAGTCACAGCTTTACTCCTGACACCTGCCACGGAGCTTAAGCCCTTCTTATTTCTCTAATATAAACCACAATTATTTCTCTTCTCCCAGCAGGTGCTCCTCCCATGGGGTGCAGCTTTGGAAGCTGTGTTCCCACGGCAGTGTGCACCCCTGCACAAGGGCACCGTGGATAAAAACAGAGTGTTTGTTTGTTCAGGATGGAGCTGTGTGGATAAAAACACGGTGTTTGTTTGTTCAGGATGGGCACTGTGGATAAAAACACGGTGTTTGTTTGTTCAGGATGGGCACTGTGGATAAAAACACGGTGTTTGTTTGTTCAGGATGGAGCTGTGTGGATAAAAACACGGTGTTTGTTTGTTCAGGATGGGCACTGTGGATAAAAACACGGTGTTTGTTCAGGATGGAGCACTGTGGATAAAAACACGGTGTTTGTTCAGGATGGAGCGGTGTGGATGAAAACACGGTGGTGGTTGTTT
>WAAE01026065.1:0-42961 GCA_013400495.1 Nicator chloris
AAAGAAACAGAAGAAAAAAATTGGTACAACCCTTTGGTATCAATAGCAGACAGGCACATGTGGTCATGGCATAATTTGCTTTGAATTCAGCATTTACAGGATTTATTATTACAAAATTGCTTCTTTGGACAGCTTATTCAGGAAATGCACTAGTTATCATTTGGAAAACTGGAATGCCATGATGGGTTCCCCATTGCTAAAAAGCAGTACAATATATTTTAACCATGGACTTAAAAATATGTGTTGTATCCTGTAATTTGAAGAAGCCTGTCCATAGAGATAATGAATAAACAGAAAATCATAGACAAGCCAAAAAGGGAAGCTGGTGAGGTCATGGTGCAGAAGGGAGAAACCAAATACACAGAATTTTTTAGACATTGGGCTTATTATCAACTTTTTAGAAACTTCTTTTTCCCTTTGCCTTTACTATTAAATAAACTGTACAATAGTTGTACATTTTTTACTGCCATTTGTACAGTTCCTCTTTGCATTTAGGGTGACCAAACACCTGGTAGCACACAAACTCCATCAAGTATCAGTAAGGACAGATGCCTTACTTCATATCTTTTTTTGACTCCATCTCAAAATCTGTCCCAGTGGTTGGTAGCACTTGTACTTTGCTTTTCAAACTTTATTCTGCTTTTCAAACTTTTTGTTTGTTTTGCGTGTGGCATGTTTGATTCCAGAGATGTCCTCATGGCACCAGAGCCAATACTGAATAGCAGGGAGTGGATTTATTTGTGAATTAAGAATCCATACTCTATGTGCATGCCAAGGGAAAGAGAAATTACTTTTTACAAACAGAAGCTGTTGAGAAGCTGGAAGCAAAATCTGCGTCCAAAGCATACAGAAGTGAATATTTTGGATCAGGACTCAGGTCTGGAAAAGCATTTTATGCATATGAGAAAAACCATCTTCTTCCTGTTAGTACTTTTCATTTCTTTTTGGAAAAGCTTAACTGTTACAGATTGCAGTGGTGAAGAAGGTGAAGGAAAGGGGTTTTGAAAGGTATAAGAGTTGAGTGTGCTTGTGTCTCCTCTTAGTATTTCACTACTGGCCTCAATGATAACAAAATATATATTATCCCCCTAAAGATCATGTAGTGGGCACTGGTCCTCTGCTGCCAGATAATGCAACGGTAACAACAGATCAAGGGCCTATGAAGCTCATTTGATTAGATACATGTACATAAATTAGAAGACATTCTACAATCCACAGGTAAAAATATTTATCAATAACTTAGAAACTATTTCAGTTTTCAGGTATTGTGTGCCATCCCGTACCACATGTAAATTCTCCAAATATCATGTGGGAAATGGTAATTAATGATGGGCCATAATTATAACACTGTGACAGGGATACAACATCCCCTTGTTTGGCGTAGAAAATATGATATAATTTTTGCAGCTTGACCCTAACTAGCTGGTATGATTATTTTATTCAACATCACTGCAATGTATCATCATTATGTGTTTAAGCTAGTAATTACTACATAGAATGGAGCTCTTTTAGTGGTGAAAGACATTATGTTCATATATACAAAATATCTGAGTTGTTGAAAATTTGTCCACTGAATTCAAGTTCACTGAGCAGCAAAAAAAATTCTATGTGAAATCCAGAAAGTTAAGGTTAAGTAAGTAGCTTCTGTGACTGTTTCATGTACTATTATTGATATAATGACACAAGATTGAGCCTAGCTTTGTCTTTTGTTGAGGGTTTTGGTGCATGTGGCACTGTACAACATAGTAAATGCTATCAGTTTTCCCTAGCATGTTACAGGCTGAAAAACAGAATTGACATGTAATAAAAGCTACACTTAGAGATGTGCTGGATGACTTTCAAGGGGGCGTTACGCCGTGTCATGGCACTATTGGTTCCTGTGTAAGCAGACACTTTTAACTGACTGAGAGCCCAGCTTCTCAGTCCCCTTCCCCAGAACACAATCTCCAGAGTGCACAGTGGAGCTGGACTTGACCAACAAGCTTTACAAGTTTGTAAAACTTCTGCAGTAACCAACTGTTTGATGAGTTGCCTCAGGTACATCTGCTCAGGTACATGCTGCATCTACATCTGTACATCTACAGACAATGGGGGGCTAACTCTGACTACCAACTAAGATGAACAGAGTTTATGTGAGTAGTACAGCACTAAGCCCAAACCAGTGTGTGGTATCTCTCCTCAGTATACAGTAACTCTAGAAATAAAATCAATATAATCATGTTCTACACAACATTTGTGTAACTAAGCATGGGCCAGCAAGCTCACATCTGCTCATAAATCCCAGACAGAAGTTAAAAATACAAAAGGGCAGGGGATGAAATTGAGAGAATTCTGAAGTGGTATGTTTCATTGACAATGATCAATTAAAAAAGCACCTACAGTGGAAAAGGTCTTTAAAAAATGAAGGACAGGAGACTGGATTTCAAACTAACAACACACTACTGTAAAAATGAGAACATCTATGCTAGAAGAAGGCTTGTAAGAAGGAATGTTTCCTTTCTCTCAGTATTCTTAGCAGTTTGGGCAGTAGGCTGGAGTCATAGATGTTTGGATGAATTGGAAACAGGCTACAGGGGAGTTAGAATGTAACTTAAATTATCTCAAAAACATGACAGGCTAATTGAATTGGGACTGTTAAGCCTGAAAAGAGGGAATGAAAGAGGCACAGAATAACAACCACCACATGTAAAATGCTGTTTCCAGAAGAAAGCAATCAGGTTACACAACTTTTTAAAAAATAGAGAAGCCCTGGTCTTGGAACTTTTTAATAACTGGTTAGACAAATATTTGTCAGAAATTATGTAAAGATAACAGATCCTGCCTAGGCAGAAGAGGATGGACTACATGTCACCACAGGATCACCTTGAGCTCTGTGATTTTATGGAGCGTAGACAGAACAAGCCTGCAAAATACATCTCAGGCTAAATGTAGTCTCTCAAATGATTTAACTGGAAAAGGATCACTTGTTCACTTACACGGACGTGCTTTGGAAAACCTCTACAACACTTCCAATATTCACACAACATACTGGGAGAAAAGCAGAATTAATTTTGGAAAATGCTTAAAATGGGAAATTTCTTTAAATAGTATGAATCTTAAAGACTACAAAGATGTAACTGACATACTACAGCTTTGAATAGAGGCAAGCTTCATCAGACAATGTCTGCAACAAACTATTAATTAGCTCTCAAATAAAACAGAATTAAAAATTAAACCAGAAACAGAATTCAAGCTTACTGCTTCACCAGTTTTTCCAAGGTTTCCTTGGTCTCCTTGTTCTCCCTGTTAAATGTAGAAAACAGATGTAGTTCACTAGAAAAGTAATTTCTTTCATATGCGTATATTAAAGTCCTCTGTTTTCCTAGGAGCCTCTTTGTTTTCTAAATTACATCAGCCAATTAAAACTTTAAAAGTTAAAATTAGGTAACCAAAACAAATTTTTTCAGTGGCTAATTTTGATTTGGTAAAATGATGTCCTAAGGTATTCAGGACTTTTATGCAAAAATAAAAACTATCAATTAAGTGCTCATGAAACACATCAGGTCAGCAAATATTATAAATTAATTATTTTCTTTTTTTTATTTAAATCTTTCTTTCAGCAAATTACATTCATTATTTCACTACTGCTTCAAAGGTAAATGTTGCCTGTGTACTTGATTGATAACTGTAATTTTGTTATGAAATATTAGGGAAATTTCCATTTGAATGACATGTTAACCAACTTCTCCCCTTTCCCCCAAAATCTTGAAACCGTCATTAAGTATTAATTAATTCTGTTCTCCAAAATAACACTGTTACATAACGGGAACATGTTGCTATTTATTTCACAGGTGCATAAGCACTACTGATTATCTGGCTGTGACTATAATCTCAGTTATCTAATAACAGATGAACAGTTATTTGTGTACTGTTTACACAGATTGCAGATCAGCACAGGGAAATCCTGCTGCCACAAGCTCCTCTTGTGAGCTGCAGCACTCCATCTCATCCCCATTCCCACTTCCAAAATCCTGCCAGTGTAGGAACTGCCCTGAGTCCCTTGTTGTCCCCTGGTCCAGGCACCCTCACATTCCCAGGCCATTTGATTTCATTTAAGGGTAGTCTTTGCTCAGACATCCCTGTCTCCTAGAGCAGCACAATTTTCTCCTTTTTCAAAATGGTATCTTGCAAGAAAGCAGAATCATTAGTGTGATACATATTTATATTCTTTGGAAGCATGTGCACTCATACCCTTTCACTGGTATGTCACTGTCAATAGCTGTGTATACCTCTACTCCAAATACATCCTATTTCATACATAAAACCATCACTTACCTTTAAACCTTCTGGTCCAGGATCACCTACATAACCTTTCTGTCCTGGCTTTCCCTAAAACAAGGATTAGAATAAAATATTGTCAATATTTTCTTTCAAGAAGATAATTTCATCCAGTTTCACCCAGTTTATCTATTTATCAAAATAGATGTACTAAAAATGTACAGTTTAGTAATATTTAATACAAAAAATTTAAGTGAGGGTATTTATAAATCTATATCTGAAAATACACTGTTGACTATTTCATCAAATACTGGAACAGTAAGCAAAATTTATATTAAGCCTTACAGCAGTTAACACTGAGGAAAAACTGTCACAATGCAACATTGAAAGACATTTCAATTTCACTTTGAAAAAACATTAGGGAGACAAAAAAAAGGCAAGGCAACGTTCTCTTCTGGTTAATTCCAGCAGAACAGGGACTCAACACTAATAAAATCTGATGCTTACACTTCAGGGACTGGTGTCATAACTGTCCTTCCTCAACCAGACAAAATCAGCTCAGACATCCTCTTCTCTTTATTCAGAAAATTGAGGATTTTGAGCCTCATTTCTCTCCACTAGCATTTTGCTGCTGACAGATCTGGTTGCTATGATACTCTGTTAATAACACTGTTAGCCAGAAGAGATACAGCAACATCACTCAGAGCAGGAGGCCACAAAGTGACAGGATTTTTGAAGCACTTTACAATATGCATCCTTCCCTCTGTCCTCACACAGACCACAAAGGCACACGCACTAGAAAGCTTTCTCCCTTCATTTTCAATTAGATGTCTTTAACTTAATTATGTCTCCCTTTTAAGAAATTGTTTTCCCTCACAGTATACTTTACTTCCTCCACAACATAAAACATGGCCTAACCATTTGGCTATTGGACAGCACAGCCCTGCTTAGACAAACTTTCCTCATCTGTTCTGAGGAGAAGGCCCTAGTCCAGCAAATAAAGGTCCAGGGGACTGGACCTGGCTCTTGGGCAACTTTCTGATGAGACAGCTGGAGGCTGACAACTGGAAAAAGAAAATTAATTCAACATTTTAATGATTCAGTATCAAAACCATGCATATTTGTGCTTAAAAAGAAATTATCAGCAGCTGTTCCAGCAAACTGAATAATTGGAATTACCAGAGTCCATAATAAGAGCTCTCCATTCCACATAAGCTGTCCTGAGTAAAGAGCAACTAAAGCAACAGAAAATAAAAGGTTCCTTAAAAAGAGACAACACTTTTTCATTTGGCTCTTTTGCTTCATCTGCTCTGTGCCTGTCTTTCAGAGTACAACATGTGGGTTAGTTTCTGGACATCTGAGAAATTTTCTATATGGCTTAATATTATGTTGTCTAAGCAGGTTCCATGACTTCTTATATTAATCCCTTTCTATCACTCTCATTCTCTCTGCCTATCTGAGCAATTTCATTTTGCTCAACAAGTTCCAACAAATAAAAGCCCTTTAGGAACATATTTTTGTTTTTCCCAATGGACTAAAATATGGTACAGCCAGGAATGCAGGGAAAAAAGACCATGAGGAGAAGTTCTGAGAGAACCACATAGAGCAAGTCACGTCTTTCCACAAGGCTTAACAAAGAACCAGTGATGGGCTTCTGCAGGTCACTACAGGCTGTTTAACTACTTTGTTGTAAAGAAACTTAAGGTCTTTCTATACAGCAAGACTGTAACATAAAAATGTTTTACATGAAGTTCATCAAAAGAAAAGTAGTGGCTCCTATTAACTACCTTGATAATTTTAAGTCTTGTGAGAATTGAACTGAGTTACAGCTTGTAAAGGTTTCTTGGCTGTCATTCCTCAGCTATGTACTAGCTGCAAAGGACATAGAACAGATGGAAGTTGATCAGAAAATGGAACAAGTGGATTTAACTGGTAAAGCAATCTGAAACACATGGATTTGGCTTTAAACAGAAATACCATACATTTACACATGGAGGAAAAGCCACTGACAGAAGGTTAAACTAGGGATGGCTGCTTTTCTGCTTGAAAACCCCTGAGAAAATTACTCTTCCAGGGCAGAGTAATCCCAAAGGAAATGTCTGTTTCCTAAAATATTAACTGAAAGATCTACCCTTCTCTTTCAGGAAACAGCAACCAACTGTGCTTCCTTTCACCTCACAACTGGCAGGTACAGGTGTGTATATATATTAATATAAATCTCTCTCACAATCACTCTACTTCAATCCCTCCGTAAGCTTCCCACGTGCCTGCAGCCCACAGGAAGGCACTTCCAGAAAATACTGCACTGGGGGTGTGGGGCAGATTTGAGAACATTTTCCACTATCATGAGGAGAAACTGCTCATCTTATGACTATATAAATTCTAATAAATTCCAGCTTCTGTTTAACACATGGAGCTCAGAAGGGAATCAACTTGCAACAGTTCCTTTTTACTTTCTGGCAATTTTAAAACAATCTCCACTCTTTTAAAAGCATCTTCTTCTCCAGCAATGAAGATAGAAAAAAAGCAAACTAAAATGCACCAATGCTTGCATTGACTGAGCTAAGCTACACTGACAGTTACAGTGTTAATATTTGGATAGCCTTTGAGAGAGAGGGTTAAAGTGGGAGGGAACTGAATAAACACAGTCACATCTTTAATATGGCAACTCCTGTATTTTCACAGGACTAACAAGCAAGCACCAAAGAATCAGCTTTTTTTAATGTGTAAGGATTAATTTAATTAATTAATGAGTTGGAATTTTGGACTTTGGAATAGAATGGGTCAGAAGGTTTGGAAAGGAATGAATGAAACATCAAATGATGTGATCAGATTCAGCTCAAACACCTCTTCCAAAGCTGAAATAGACTGAGGTCTTTGGAACTGAAATATATCCTGAGTAAGCAGGGGAACATCGTCAGTTTTGTCTCCAGTTGGTTTAGACACATGGGAATTCTTTTTTGAGCTGGGACTGAAAATCCCTGTTCAGGTTCATATTCGCTTCTGTTCCAGCAGAAGATCATCTATTTTGATGCCAGAATTAGTCAGGTTGGTCCCAGGGGTTTTTGGTCTCTTTCATGTTTTTTAAAGCAAATGTTAGAAACAAGGGCAGGGGAGGGAGGAGGGAGAAAAATGAGGTGGAATTTTATGGCTTGCCACATGCCTAAACCTGAACTAGGGATTGGATATTTTGACCTGAAATTGTAAAAGAGATGAGGATTCCAGAAGTACTAGAAACCTGCTCCATTATTGTTTCATAAGAATAATGAAAGGTTTCAATATATCACCTACAAGGATACTTTACCTACTTCAGACCAGCCCCAGAAAATGAAGCTAACGGTGGCTGAAAAGAGGATTAATCCATTTAACCATGCCCACAAATAAAGTCTGAGGGACAGGAAGCAAGGTTGTAATGAGAAAAACTCAGGCAAGGCTTTCAGATAGAACACCTAGACATTAGAAAAACAGTCTGTAAACCAGGCAAACAGCTGAAGCAGATTGATGAGGAGACTGAAGAATTCCCACTCCTGGAGGCTGCAAAACACAAAGACAGAGCTAAAGACAGCTGACAGCTGATGGTGCCTTGGGGCCATGCATGGCCAGACCACTTCTTCAGGTCCCTCTCAGGGACCTCCTCTGCCCCCATGGCTATTTAATTAGTGCAGTGACCACACAGTTGTGATAGTGTTTACTTTCAGATCTAACATTCACTTTTTAAAACTCCTTTCATGGAAAATGGAAGCAAATGCCATGTAAATCAAATGAACATCAATTTGCAGTCAAGGAAGCATAATTTAAAAAGACAGATGTGTTCAGCGGCTAATTGACTCTTTCTTTAAGTCAGGGTTGTGACTCTCACCAACAATCACAGAGTGCATGTTACATGTGGGAGAGAAGCACCAAGGACAAGCAGAGATTGGAGTAGAGTGCAGAGAGTGCAGAGCAGCAGCACAAACAAGTTGGCCTGGAGCTGTGAAACATCTGGAGTCAAGAGAAGCCATAGAATCTGGGCAAGAGCCTGTGGGCCCCTGGACAAGGAGAAAAAACAGGCAGAGCTGCCCATCAAGAAAAATTCCCTCTTCCCCTATCTCTCACTTCAGGAGAGGATGTTAGCCAGCAAGCTACTAAAAATGTCTGGAGACAGCAGCCCTGGGGCTCACTTCAGATGCACATACTCTGCTCTCAACAACTTGTTGTGAGAGAGAAACCAGAGAGCTGTAAGACATGCCAATGGTGTGCACATTTCCCACTGAGAGAAATAAAAACCTAAATAATTTAGGTCAAATTGACCCAAAATAGATAAAAAATATTTCAGTTTGCTAGGTTACACAAAAATTTTTCCTCTTGGGTCACTTTGACACCAGCTGATGGTGGCCTGTGCATGCCTGGTGACGTGGAGGATGTGAAGGTAGGTGTCCCACTGCCCATGAGTCACCCACTACAGCATCTTCTTTTCCAACTGCCACAGCACAACATGGGAGTGGCTGCCATGAAGCCCTGCCCAAGGAGGAGACTTGAAGGGTGATGCAGCCAAATAAAAATTTCCATGAGGCTCTCGGCAGAAGCTCAGACAGATTAAACTCAATATTGAACTAAGTTACAGAGAATTTTGAAATTCTGTTTATTTTTTTGCATGTTTTCCTCAGCTGAAAAACAGAGCCTTTTATGGGAGGGTTTTGTGCTTGGTTTTTTGCCTTTTTTTTGTCGTTGTTTGTTTTGGTATGGGTTTGTTTATCTTAACACCTAATCTATGTGGCAAATAAATATTTCAATATAATTTTTAACAGAAAGTAAATTCCCAGCTTTGACTAGCTACTGAACAAGAAAAATTACATAGGCATATATCCACTCTAAAAGCAGAAAACAGTGGAAAAGACTCTCAAACTCATGCAAGAAATGGGAAGTCATCCAGAATGAAAGCCAAGTCAGTGATTACCACACATAATCAAATCACATAAAGGCAGAAGATCAAATTGCATTCAATAAACTTAAAGACACTCCTAGTATCCATTAGTATCCATTTTAGCACAGAAATTTTCTAAAAATAAGCTTCAAATTCACTGAAATACTCTCAGACAATAGCATATTTTTATAACTAACAAAAAAATTGGATGATAGTTTTAAACTTCTGTCTTTTAAAACATGTCAGCAGAAACAACATTGTGACATTCCAGCTTTATTGTTTTCAGTAACTATCTGCCAGGTTTCTGGTAGATTTCTTAAAGCATAAATCCTTTATAATTCTCCCTGTGAGCTGAGGAGGTTCTTCCCCAGTTGAAATATTTTGATTTATCAGCTGGTTCAGTCCCTAGGAAGTGCATGGCAGTTTCATCTGTGTCAGAGGAGCACTGTATTTTGTGCACTATAGCAGTGATTTCCTTTCAAATCCTTTGTATGGAAAATCATTTCCCCTTCCAGCTCTGCTTTCAACATGTTCTGAGGAAGAATACACACTCAGGAGATGCCATTTTATCACAGTTGCTTCTCACAGTAAACTTACATTTCAAATCAGTACTTCCACTGAAAAGTAGCCTGCCCTAACAAAATTACTTCTACTTACTCTTGGGCCGACTCCTCCAATAGGTCCAGCTGGTCCTACTTCTCCCTAAAAGAAATCACAACTTCAATGATCTTGATGACAAGTCTAGTTTTAAAAAAGAAAGTCTGCAGATAACTGTTTGTATTTATTGTATCCTTCTAAGTTTCATGTGTTGGAGTCCAAGTCTGACAGAAACACCTGGAAACAGACCATTTTGCCACTGTTAGCTTTCACTCACTCAGTATCTGTCATAGAAGCCTATTGAGTTGTAGCCATTTAGCTACTTAGAAGTCTAGAGGTCCTTCTTCAGAATCACCAACTAAATTATTTTTAATGTTAATTATTTTTAGCATACAAGATATAAGCTTTTATTTTTTTGATGATGAATTAAGAATACTTGATGAATCTCTAAGATGAACAACTGCCTTTCTCCCCTTCCAGTTAATAGGGGTCTAAGTGTTTATTCAAGAGTATCTAGGACACTGTAATTAAATTGGTATATGCTTTCTGTTTCCATACTGCTAAACCCCCTTCCCTCCCATCTCCCCAGTTTAACTAAAATAACCATCTCTGGACATATATTATCTGAGATTCCACTGAAATTAAAATAAACACATAATGGATGCGCAGCCCCATAAGGCTGCTAAAAACTTTTTTAAAAACTTGCCAAAATGCAAAAGAAACTTGAAATGTTGCATGGCAACACCATACACACCTAACCATTGTTGTCTAACCTCTTGGCCCCTCACAACTCTGAAACACAATCTCTTAATTGGATAATTTTTTCATCTTACCTCAACTCCTTTGGGCCCTTGTGGCCCTGGAGGCCCTCGGTCACCCAGAGCTCCCTAAACATCCAAACAAACACAGTGAGAACTTACATCAGCTGACAATCACGTTGGTCTAGTTTCTCTCCTCTTACAAACCTGGACTAAAACCCAAAACTGAGGTAGCAGACCTAATCTCTTACCACTGTTCATAGTATTTCCCATAGAAAGCCAGGCAAAGATGCAGAACACCAAGCATCATAAAAATTTCTACACAGACTTAGCTGAAGCTTTATACTTCTTATGTTGTGAGAAGGAAATAAGAAAATATTTGAGGATGATAGAACAATTTCTCTCTTTTTCAAGCAGTAAAGCACACTACCATATTAAGATTAAAGCATAATCAATGTGCAGATCTTGTATTAGGGCAGTCTTTAGAATAATACGCGTTGACAACATTGCAATGGAAAGAAACTACAAAGTGAATTTAGACCACTAGCTTGTCCAAAACTACTTGTAATTTTCAGCCCTTACTTTTCTATTAGGATTATAATCAGCTACCCAAAGATAAAGCACCTTAACCTCTGCCAGCTTGGAGTTTTCATGACTGCTCACACCAACATTTTCAAAACCTTGTTAAAAAGACTTTGCAGCTAGCAGTGTGTCAAAAACCTTGGGCATCCCAATTATAATGGGATAATTGGGAAAAGCACTTGATCTGGCATAGTACGAAAAAAAAAAGTGTAAACACATCAATGTTCTGAGAAACCTAAGCTTAACAATATCAGATAAAGCAACAAGAACAAAGAAACTGCCCTTTAGGAGAGATACAATTATCCTCTGAAGAAAGCAATGGTGGGAAAGTGTAAGCCTTACTAACTGCCTGCTAATGAAGCTGAAGTCTAGACATTGGTCCAGGCATTGGTCCAGCAAGAATTTACTCAGCAGGCAAAGTAAAATGGAAGAGAAAAATGGAACAGGCCATCTCAAGGTAGTGAGTTCCATTGAAGAGCCCATCAGTCTGGGAAGGACTGGGGTGGAGTGCTGGTTGACATACCACCACTGAAGTGATGGCAGGGCTTTCAGCAGCACTACATAACTAATACTCTTACATGGTTAATAATGACATTTTCTCATTGGCATAACTGTTGTTTTATTCTAACAGCAAAGCCCTTTAGGAGATAAGGATTTCAGTGCAATGTAACTGCACAGTGGAAATGGCAGCAGCACTGCTACTGTACACACCCTTCCACTGCACTTAGCTGAATCCAGAAAAAAGTTCCAGCCTCTAAACAGAATATTAACATCAAATGACATTTCCATCTCCTCGGGGTTTCAGGCAAAAACAGAAAATGAAGGTAGTCATTACAAATGTGCCAAAGTGTCTGGAAAAAAAGGAGAGTCAGCAAATGGGGTATCCTGTATTTCACATATTTAACTTCCTAGCAGACCATCCCTTCCAGAAGAGGTGAAACTCCTAATAATCACTTTATTAAAACGTGTTATAAAAACAAACATAAGTTAACAGGGGAAGCAAGCTCTTAGCTTCTTCCATGGTACAACACACACTGCTGGAAAAGCTACAGTGGTAGCCAGCATATTCTGACGATCTTTTCCTCTTACTTTTCTTGGTTAGAGAGCATAAATACTTGCAAAGAATAACATAGGGAACAAACAAAGTTATTTCAGAACTTCTCAAAAACATTCTATTCGCTTTCATAAAAAACGTGTGTTTTGTTTTTTTTTAAGAAGTGGTGGATCAAGATCAAACACCTTCTAAAATATTGTTTCCAAGCTGAGTAATGTTCTGTAGACCAAATTACATAATAAATCCTTTAAACATTGATTTAGAGAGATCAGATTTGCTGATTATTTCACTAATTTGGGGAAAATTTACAATCCAGAACTTCTACTGGCATTTACAGACAGCTGATCACACTCAATAGAGCTTAAACTCCCAAGAAGTTGAATTTAGCCCACACCAACTGCTAAAAAATAACGCTTACCCTTCTTTCTTGGCTTTTAAAATGGGTATTGCTTCTGAGGAAGCATAAACAAAAACATGAGGAAAATAGCAGCATAGCGAGAACAGTTTTCTAAAAATAAAAGCTGGAGGAAAACTTTAGAACTGCAGTCAACTCAAGGCAGCTGGGAATCCCAAAAGCCAAACATTTCCAAAGTTGTGCAGACCTTCTCCCTCAGTACTGGGAGCAGTATAAGAGTTTTTCCAGTTTGGTAATCCTTCTTTTCAAATGTAAGCCATCAGTACTCCCTGACTAGGGCAGGCTGTCTAAGCTTTTTGTCTCCAATACCAAATGTGCTGGAGAGCACCGAATCTGGTTCAGCTGAGTAATTTCTGTATCAAAAGAACATGGAGTCTCAAACTTTGTAGTCCACCTCTAAGTAATTTTTTTTTCTCTGGAATCTGTGAAAAGGCAACAAATCAGTAACATATGTATTAAACATCAACAGAATTCTAACAAAAACTCCTTGGATATAAAGTGCAGCAATACGATCTCACTGAAGAAACTGAGCAGCAGGGATTAGATCTGTTAGGTTATTCATGTATAACCTTGGACAATTAAATCTGAACTGCAGTTCAAGAATGGTTGTATTTCTCTTCTGGTATTCTCCCTAGACCCTAGACAGAGTCTTTGATCACCACAAGGTTTTTTATTTGTAAACACACTGGTAACTCAGAAACATGAGAGCACCTGCCTCTGCAATGGTTGGACAAATTCATTCATATAAGGCTGCTAATGTTACACGTACATGCATATGAACAAGTTAGCAAAGCAATAAATCAGAATTGAAGGTGGACAGCCTCTAGAAGCACATTTTAACTTCTCCTCAATTTGCCCCATCAGATAACTAGCTCTCAGCCTTCCTAGTCAATTCAAGTCTATTTTGGTAAAAGGCTCTTGACACGATTGAAAGAGAAGAGATACAGAAAATACTGGCTATGGCTTCAGCAACTGGATTATTTGAGAGGTTTCTTACAAATGATCCCTTCTGGCATGGAGGTATTGTTACAATCTTCCAGGGACAAATAAGACCATATCTTTAAACTATTTACTGCTCTCCATCCTATGTTTTCTTGAGTAGTCTGCAACAGAATTTCACAATTCTGTTGATAGAAAATATTGTAATTTGCATTTTTTTTTTCCATAGGCAACCTGTATGATTTGTTCTTGGACAAATGATATTGTTGGTCATGCAGAGTTCTTTTGCCTCACCAGTTTCTGTCCTCTGGTTTACTTAAAGGTCAAAAAAGGTCTTCATTTTGGTCTAATAAACAAACTATCTCCCAGAATAAAGCCATTCAAGTATTATTTCTGCCTCTAGTCTCACTTGATTGAGTCCTTCTGGAACAAAAATGTATTACAGAGATAAAGCCTTCTCACGCTTTGAGCAGTGGCATTAATGAGACATCTTGCCTCATGTGTTCTACAATTTCACTTAATTTCTAATTGCATTTTTGTACTTTTTTTTTTCCCCGAGAGATTTGGCAATGTCTTTGGTCTAAGCTTATAACAGGATTTATTGTTTTACTCCTTGCATGAATCAATCTGAAATAACTGAAGTGGAATGAATTAGTAAAAAGTGCATTTTTTTTAGATAATCTAAAGATGCTCAACTTTGTTCCATATACAGGTTTCATTCTGCCATACTTGTGTGCATTTACCACAGA
The DNA here is from genome assembly GCA_013400495.1 of Nicator chloris. Taxonomy (NCBI): domain Eukaryota; kingdom Metazoa; phylum Chordata; class Aves; order Passeriformes; family Pycnonotidae; genus Nicator; species Nicator chloris. The sequence goes on from WAAE01026065.1 coordinate 14,255, forward strand.
AAATACAATGTAAGAATAGTCCCAAGGCTGATGAGTGAGGAACTTCATTGGTACTTGCCTTTCCACAAGTAGGGCATCTTTAGATATTATTCAATCATTTTCCTCTGGTTTAATTTCTGAGCCACCTGCACTTCCTGTATCAGTCTCTGCCATTTCCAATTAAAAAAAAACTTCCTATATCTGCTTTTATTCAAAACTTCGTTGAAAACTCTATCCATGTGAATTATTGTCTAAACTGGGTCAAAAATCTTAGTCTACTAAAGAGCAGAAGCTAAATTATTCTGGCATAGTTTTTCAGATAGATATAACAGTAAAGGATAAAATTTATTATTTTATCTATAATTTAATCAGGCATGTGAATTTTACATATTCATTACTATTTCTTTTAAAAATTGTTACAAAGAATTTTTGTACAGCTGGAACCTGACTAGTACAAAGATCTGCACACATTTGGCATGCATTTTATTTAAATACAGGTGAAACATATGCTACTTTCTAGCTACATAGCATTTTCTCACACTTATTTTGCGATTACATGCTTCCACCTGACACAGTAATTACTCTCAGAACTGCGTGGACAGCATTAAACATTCAAATAACTTCCTCATATGAATACCTGAGGCAAAGTACCTGCATTCTGACAGTAAGATTATCTTCTCATAATGCCAGTGTCCATCTCTCACAGCCTTTTCCTCAGAGATTAACACTATTTACTGTTATTTTTAGTAGGTTTTCATATAATCTTACCTTAGGACCTTCAGGGCCATTTAATCCAGGTACACCAATATCTCCTGGAAAACCCTAAAGAAATCATACAGACAAATGATTTGCAGAGTAGGAATGTTTTCAATGTACTTGTTTTGATTCTGTTCATTCATTTAATAAACCTGAGTCACAGAATCAAGAAATAAATTCATTCTACCATCCCAAAAAACGTCAAAATCCATTATGTTTCCTTGAAAAGACTTGGATAAGTGACAGATTTTAGGCAGCTTTCATTAAACTCAATTTAGCAGATGTCAGCATGGATTTAATTTCTCTTAGGATAAGACTTTTTATCCGCTAAGCAATGTTTGAAATTAAACCACTGGACTGGTTTGGAGGCACAAAAAAATCTCCACAAAGCAGCCAACACCATGTTCTGCACTTATGAATTCAACTATTTTTTTCCTGAGTTTAGAGAACAGCTGAAGCCCTTTAATCCGTGGCCACACGTTAAGGACGAGATCACTGCAAGATTAAGAAAAAGGTAAGAACAGCCTTTGCCTCCAAACCAGCAGGTGATAATCTAGGTCTGGCTGGCAGCAAATGAAGGTCACCAGCATGTGGCATTATTCAGAACAGGCCTTTGTGAAATAGACTCTAGTGTAGGTCAAGCTGTTAGTAAAGAAAAAGTAAATATGCACAGAAAAGGAATCAACTCAAATTGTCACTGCAAACCACCTGGCCAGTAGTTTGGGGCACCATGAGGAGGCCTCTGTGTCAGAGGAATTCAGCTACAGCTAGATTCCTTTAGAAGGAATGAGTATATTTTAAGGGAAAAAAAAAGAAAGGTGCAGCTAACCTTTATGCAATACAGTAGTGAGTTAAATTTCGTAATTATCCAGAGAGGATACACAATCTTTACATTTTTAGGATAAAACGAAGCATTGGTAATTGACCCTTTAGCTATCACGCTGCTCATTCAGTCCCCTGCCAAGACAGCATTTGATTTTGCTTTTTTAATAAACTTTCACATTTCATTAAATTTTGACCATCTTAAAACAGCAAGACTGCCACTTCCTCTGAGCAAAATATTTATTACTACGTCTAAGCAAATCCATGATCTAACACTAGGAAACACAAGTTTCCTTCTTCATTAAGAGAAAATCATTACAGATTAAAATGTATGCATACTTTTTCCAATAATGGAAACAAAAAAGCACACAGACAGAACAATTTTTTAAAAATCAGGTTTAGCACTTGGATGCTAATGAGTCTAAAAGAAAACCACTGAAGAGTAAAAATGGTCTGAGTTTTCAGAAGATGGGCAACAACTCTAATACTCAACATTTCACAATACATCACAGTGGTTTCCCTTTCTTTTGCCATAAAGCAGCAATTACAAGCAGAGCCGTGCAACAATTCCAACATGCCTCTAGGTGGCACAGAGCATATTATTTACATGTGACCAAGGCCCTGAGACTCAGACCTAAAACACTCACTTGCATCACCCTTGATTTCTATACAGCTCAAAAGAGGAGGTGTTTTTTTCTAAATCCTGGACACCACTATCTACTGAAATACATCAAAGAGTTAGGTCAATACCTTGGAATTTTTTACCTTGTCCTTCCTTAATTTGAAATTTACTTATTTAGAGACCTTATATAGTTACCAAGGGGTGAGTTGCTTCCTGTATCAGAAAATCTTTAGATTTCTAATTTGTGAACAAGTGCTAAATGCTAATACAGACAGTTTCCTCTTGGCAATAGACCTTCCAGAAAACAATCTGCCTAGAAAAATGTTAATTTAGAAAGATGCTAATGCTTTTATAAAGGAACAGATCTACTTTATTTATTTATTTGTTTAAATTTTTCTAGAGGGAATTTAGTAGGGATCATGAGATGTAGGTGTGGACAAGTACTATTGCAGATAGAACAAACATGGTATTTTGAAATCTTTTCATGTCAGGCAAAGTCTTAGGATACAAGAGGGTTACTGGCCTGAGAACATCAACACTAAACAACACATTTAAAAATCTAAAATCCTCATAATTTTTATCTTTTCTGTGAATATGGATTAAGATTTTTCTTCTTGAGCACAACCATGGAGAAAAGGCAGATGCTATGGCAGTATTAGAACACTGTTTCTAAGATGTTCTCACATTAATAATCCATGAAATAAGTGTAATAATCCAGGGCACAAACAGCCATTTAAGACAATTCCAGAAAAAGATGAACCAGGAAGGATCTCTTGAAACACCTCAGCAATGGTGCTTGCCATTCAGATTCCTCATAGGGAAGCAGGATATATCTCTAGCAATATCTAAATTTGCCATGAGTTATTCAGCAGCCAGCTCCCTGGGAAGCTCCAGATTAAAAATTCATTATTCTTTCACAAGTGAAAGGCCAGGAGATTAATGTATAGTTTCCAGCTGCAATGTAGTTTTCAGCAGAGACTACTCAAAACAAAACAGCCCTCGGTATTATGACTTCTAAGGAAATGCAGAGTCTTAATTTCCAACAGCCAGAAGCCCAGCAGCTGGTAGGATACAAATTATTTTGAAAATCTTGCTACAGATATGGTCTTTTGCCAGCAAAGCACTTTAGAATCCACTTAATTTAATCAAAAAAAATGTGGTATCAGAAAACCCTGAAGTACCAACTATCTTAACACAAATGTGCTTTAACCTTGCAGTGGAAGTGTTGCTCTTTGTACTGACCACTTAAATATGAAATTAACATTTATTGCTCTCATTTATCTATATAATGTTTAATTAAAAAAAAAAATGCAGAGATGACTATGTTGTTACTATGTTAGGGCATGTCTCAGCACCCCAGAGATGAGCACTCTGCCAAAGCTTTTGTTTAGCTTTTATTTTTCTGTGTGGCTGCTAATATGGAAGCAGAATATCAGAAATATTGAGACATTACACTCCATTTCCATGGGGAATTCTCTCACATTTGCAGAATCCCATTTCAAACTGTTTTCACATGACATTTGCCAGCATCACTGGCCACCCATCTTCGTGCCCTTGGCTGCCCTCAAGGGGATCAGGACAAGCACTGGTGGAAGGGCAGCATGGAGGGAAAATGTCTCCAGGGTCTGCAGTAGTCCCTTCAGTCACCAGGTTTTCCTGCTCCAGTAAGAATTCATTCCATCACAGGTTGCAATTCATTTCAATGAGAACTTAGAATAAATTTTCAGAAGCAAGACTGACTGGATGTAGTTACTGAACTTCAACAAGATAACTTATTAGAGATTCTTTACTAATTATTAGCATCAAATCACAAAAGGAAGGTTTCTGCAAAACTACAATTCTCCTGTAAGTGTTTATTATTATTATTATTCTGAAAGAATGTGTTATGCAGGCATAGAAGATATAGTCCTTAGGAAAGGACTAGATGAAGATTCTGTGCAAAGGCAAGTAGAGAGTATAAGCAATTCTACAACAAGAGCAATTCCTCAGATATATGCCAGAACATGCAAATAATTCAGCCTTTAAATCATCTTTATTTCTATATTTCCTACAAATCATTTGCATGCAAGTTACTTGATGCAATACTGAAACACAAGGCTATGTTATCACTGCACATCTGGCATTTTTTGCAAAAACTCAAAAAATCGTGTGATAATGCATATGAAACATGCACTAAAAATAAAGTTTTTGTTAAATGAACACCTTGAGACAGCCACCAATACACTTACAAAATGTGTTCCTTTTTGACTCTTAACTGTTATTTGAATGTTTCCTTTTCTTTTGTAAAGCTACTGCCTTGAGCATGAAACACACCGGTTGAGTCCCATACTAGTACCTTCCTGAAGGAAAAAGCTAATGACTTCAGATCAAAATACTGCACAGATGAAAAAAGTTCTATTGAAGATAATGACTAATTCTCTCTGCTTCAGATGAAACCTATTTATAACACTCTGAAGGCACATCTGAAGGGAACTATCATCCTCATTTTGGAGGGGATAACTAAATGCAATTCCTAGAGCAAAATTTAACTATAAAGTATTCTGAATACATGTGGAAGCCTGTTAAAGGCTTGTCTAATTTCATTCACATTAACAATAAGCACTGCATACTTCATTGTACACAGTAAACAGAGATATTGTGGGTTAAAACAGTCAGATCAGCACTTTCCAGTTGTCATACCAATAAAACAAAGCTCTACAGAAATTTCATTTTTTGGCAGTTCATTTTCAGATGCATGACAAAGCAGCACAATGTGTCAACTGATGAAGAACACACTCCATGAAGTGTTCACTGAGTATATCCAGTGAGCAGCAGGCATTCAGGCACGCGACAGACCCCGGCTCTGCAGAAACACACCCAGAAGAGAATTTGGCTTGGCACTGCAGGACTCCTGCACTGAAAAAACGACTTGGCAGCCAACCCTTGTCCGGCCACCCAGAGAGCGAGAGCGAGACCTCTGTCCCTCCCTCTGCCCACTCCTGCCATCAGCACTGCAGGTCTCAAATGGACCCTGGCTACAGGTGGGTGGCTTATTTCAACTCTGACCTGGTGGACCTTGGCTGCACAGCTGCAGAGGAAAGATTTAGGAAGCAATTCACTGGTGATCTGCATTTAAAACCACATAACCCCATGAGGATGATCACAGTCTGCCTGCCCTATTCCCACTGCTGTGTGCAGAGATAGTTACAGATTTCAGCTGCTGTAGTGCCAGAGTTACAGCAATTTACATGGGAAGAAAATCAGGGATAGGACTACTTATTCTTTACACTGGAAATGAAATTTCCAGTTACACTCAAATGTGTAACTGGAAAGATCAAAGGATCCCCAGTTTCTTATTTCACATGTACCCAAAAGAAATGGGGACAAGGGCACATGCATAAATCCCACCGCCTTAAGTGTTGAATGAAAGGAGAGAGAAATAGCTGGAAGTGGAGTCTGAGAGGTTCTGCCACTGGGCAGACACAGCCTTGTTCCTCCTGCTCACACCAAAGTCCAACAAATCCCAATATAGGTTCGATTTTTGGGGTTTTTAAAAAGAAAATCTTTCGCAGAAAGATTTCCATATGGTATGGATTGACACATCTATACCAAATTCAAAGTACTCTCCCTGTAAGACACTAATTCATCACATTCTTCTATTTCCAGAAACATCAAGGAAACATTTAGCATACAATATAAGGCATGTTTTCTACATGGGGTCACAGGAAGTCTGACCATTCAGATAATGAAATAGGAACAAGGAAAGCAGCCCTGTCCGACCTGCTAGCTGTCTGGTTTTGGAAGAAGAGACATGATTAGACATATGACAGTAGGCTTTTCTTGTGGAAAAATCTACATTATTTGCTCATACTTCATATATTCAGTTGTGTCTAAATAACTTCTGGAAACAACAACTAGCTTTTTTTTATAAGACAACGTAACAGGAGGGAGGAGGGACACATATACTCTTCAGTTTTAAGCTGCTTATTTTAAATTCCTTTCATTATAGAACTTCTAGTATCTTCAATTTGTCCAAAATCCCAGTATGCTGCTATTGTACATCCCTTCTGTTTCTATTTTGCCATATGGTGACCATATTTTTATGAAGTTAAAAGGTGGAAAAACCTCTTTTACTGTATTTGGACCTGTATTGCATGACTGAAGTTAAGAGAAACATTGCTTTGTAGTTTTAAACCTGCCAATTTGCAGACAATTACTCAAAAAAAAAGTACCTGGACATTCAAATTTTAATTACCTAGCGTCATGCAATTTATTTGCCTTCTAATGATGAAGTTGAATCCTGCATTCCTGAGCAAGGGGAAATGCTGAGCTTTACAGACAGAAAGATTCCCATCCATATCTGCCCTGAGGGTAACCAGCCCAGAATGATGATCTTTTCCCCAGACACAAAGGAGTAGCATGTCTGTGTTGGAATAAGGAACTATGAAGGACTACCAGCAGAGGCAGCAGGACACAGGCTTCAAGACAACAAGTTGGGATTAACCTGCTGCAGGTCCCCCTTGCTGGAAGCTATGCAAATATATCATTGAAGGGCCTCTTTTGTTAACAATGAACAGGCTCAAAAAATCTAAAATCCAGAGCCACAGAGGGTGGCAGCTGTGGATAACATGCACAGGCTTTGTGTCTTCTGCACACCCTTTGACTAAACCAGACAGACTAATTCTCACAAGACCACCTTGTGTTGCTACAATGCTACTTTCCAGAGAGTTTTCTCTCAGTGAGGGCTTTTGCCTAGTAAGAAAGGTACGAACATAGAGCCTTGGTTTTAGGAGATATGCTCATGTAAAGGCAGAAAAGAGATCACGGCTAGTATATGTCTCCCATTCACATTTTTTTAAAAAAAGGAAAACCCCAAACAAACAAAGAAACCCCACCACAAACCAAACAAAACCCAAAATACATTCATTGCAGGAGGCTGATTAGAAAGAACAATCCACAATTTCTGCTTTCATCTCTCCAGCAAATACATGTGTCTGTGTATAAACATGTCTTTCTGGCACAGACCACAGCATTTTTTGTTAAAGTCTGTGGTATAAATGCAAAAAGCACCAAAATGGGACAATTTGGAGACTGACAGTTTCTGCATAAATTTCCACAGCACTAAGGAGTTCTTCGGAAACTTCACTTCTAGATTCAACTGCTTGGCAACACTTCCCAGGTAACTGGTGTTTATTCCTTGTGTTTCTCCTACGTGATAAACATGCAACCAGGTCTGGACAATGGAAAATCCCATTTGTAAACCCGTCCTAGTATTTACAGATGGGAGCGTGCCTGAGAAATCACAAGTCTCATTCCAGGTGTACCCCACAACAACAGGATTCAAGAGACAGCAAATCCTAATCCCATACACAAATGAAGAAGTACTTTGTAGTCAAAGATCCTGTACTTTAATATTTTGCAGAAAAAAATTGAGCTGGAATCTTTTGTACTTTATGAAGGAGAGTGAATTTATCAAATATGACTGAATAAAAAGATTTTCCTAATTCAACTAAGAAAGCAGTCCTTTAAGAAGCAAACCCATTTACTTCTTATTTTCATAATTCAGAACCGAAATTCAATTAACTGCTATCAAGCAATTTCTTACCTCAGGTCCCTGAGGACCCTGTGGTCCACGGGGTCCAGGTTCTCCAATTTTCCCCTTAAAAAAAACCCAAACAATTAAGATTTCTGATGATAATTTATTTTTAACAACAGATGGTTATGAAGATTTGAAAAACATTTGTTAATAAAAAGGCCAACAGAAATGTTGAGATTACTTTTTCACTAAATAGGAAATTTTACACCTGCCTCTCTTTGGACATTATTAAACTAGTTCTTCATATCTCTTTCAAGTCACAACAAAAAAAAATTAAAATTCATTTAGGACAAAGAAAATTGGGAGTTTTGGGAGGAACCGTAGAAAAACCCCTTTAAATATATAGCTGTTTTCACAACAAAGGCTACATCTTATTTAAACATCCAGAAAGTAACTGTTACAGATGTTGGTTTACTCGCTTATTTAAGCGTTTTAAGTATCCAATCATAGCGAAAGAAATGGTAGTTTTGTTGTTAGCAACAATAGAAGTAGCTCCTATCCACATGTAATGGTAACTCCATTATGTACAAATGTCAACCCGTCTAAAAATGGGCCAAATTTCTCTAAGTTGTATCTGTTCTGATTTCTCTAAGTTACATCTGTTCCTCCACGTTTTCACAAGCTTTCTGCCACCATAACTAGATGTCACTTGAGCAAAATTAAGGTCTGACCCGGGAAACGTTTCGCTAGTTTTTAACATGAATGACTTAATTGTAAATTTATTCTACAAAGTTAAATTTCTATTACTTGTGGGACTGAGGTCTCATAGCTTAATTTAACATTAGTCACAAGGTCAGTCACATTCAGCTGGTGCTTAAAATCCACAACTCTTTCAGGAACAGGCTGATTCACATGCTTATCTTAAAACGAAAATTCTTGTACCTTTAAAAGCAAAAAATATGATTTTTCCCATCTAAGCTTAAGCAAATTTGCATAAGTTTATTGCAGGATTAGTATTTATGCTGTAAATTCTATGGGACAGGGAAAGTGTTTGTTATTGAATTTAAGGACATTCATGAGGTCTAAGTAGGTTTACCAATTATTGGCTTGATTGTACACAAGAAAATTGACAGTGGAGTGAGTATTGGCAGCTGTTAATTATACATTGAAAAGAGACACATATTAGCACTAAAAAAAGGTGAGGAAAAGCCAGGTAACCCTGTGCAGTATGCCTTTTCTGCCTCGACATTTAAAACCCCAGCAAAAGTGGCAGCAATGCACAGATGCCTTTAGAGCTGCTAAAAATTCCCTCCAAATCCAGCTAGTCCAAATGGTCATCTAGAAGTTCCCAAAGCTCTCAGTGGATTTGTTTCAAGTATTACCTACATGTCCATTCCCCAACACAGTGATTGTCACAGAATATCCAATACCCTAAGCACTATATTAAAATTTGACACATATACTGATCTTTGTAATAAAGTCTCATGCTTTAGGATCTGACTCACTTATCAACACCAGTCAGTAGAAATAAGAGCAGCTTGGACCTTATTCTTTGTGCATTTTGAATTAGGTGACCTCTAGGGGGTTACATGCACTACGAACATAACAATCACGCAGAAGTGTCAAATATCAACATAAATAGTATAAAATATCAAGTATCAACAACATACAGTGATATATTGAGAGCAAAATTTGATGTGTAAACTTACTGGGGGTCCTAGTTTTCCTCTGATTCCCTGGGGTCCTGGTAAACCAAGTGCACCCTGAAAAAAAGAGAGCTATTAAATACACATGAAAATTAATGGTTGGGTTATGTTGGAAGCAATAAATTGCCAGATTTTGACACCTGAAACAGGCTTCAAAAGAATTCTGCAGGTTGAAAGCTATCTTCTAACATTCAACTTGCATCGGAAGAGTTCTCACAAGATGTGCTATTTCAGTGACTTCTGATGTACTAGCCAAACAGGAAAGATGATCCTTATTTATCTCAGTTTGATGATGTGAAGGAGCATGCCAGACTGCGTGCTGCTGCTAACCATAGTAGGTCCAGGTGAGCTGCAGATGAACCTCAAGGGTCAGGAGAAAAACACCTTTTACAACAGTTCCTTAGAAAGACTGAGATCACACCATAATCCTTGTTTGATGCCTCTCTATACACACAGAATTCTGCTTATGCCCTTTACTTGTCTTTGTGCACTTTCCATAACTGAGCTTTAATTAGCACAGAATTCCTTAAAAATACGTTAATACATATCCAGAAAGTTAATAGATGTTAATAGATATGTTAATAGATATCCAGAAAGTATTACTACTGCATCCTACTTTTATGCAACCAACCTGCTGCATTTTAAAAGACTCATAAGCCTGATGAAGTTGCTGAAATTGGATAATTTTGTAAAACAATGCAATTATAACTTACCTTGTCTCCTGGGTACCCCTGATCTCCTGGCTCTCCTGCAAGGCCATGCTCACCCTAAATAACATATAATTTTATTCAGACATGTATAAGGCTTAAAATGGGGTAGTTTTCAGAAATAGAAAATGAGAAAGATTAATTCAATATCCACTGTTTAAAATTAACACAGATCTTTGACAATGCAAGGTGTAGCACTGAAATACCTCTTCCAGGAAAGTCTAAAGACACAGATGTGGATATTATTATGTTCAGTAGTTAGTGTTCTGTTCATAAAAAAGTTTGTCTAAAGTACTAGATCATGAGTCTGACATAAATTTAAAAAATAGAAGTCAGACAACAAAAGAAATCAAAAGGAAAAAGGGAAGGCTTTGCCAAGTACATTATGCTCAAGTTGTAATGAAGGGAGCCTGAAAGAACTATGTATGTCCAAGATAATAAAAATATTTAAATCACCTTATCACCTTTCATTCCAGGCTGTCCCACACTCCCTGGGAAACCCTGTTAAAGTAAAGAAAACATAAATCCAGTGCTTGACTATAATTTGGAAAGCAGCATAATCATCCCTGGCTGTGGGATGATTAAGTAACATACCGTGGGCCCTGGAATTCCTGATGGTCCACTCGGTCCTGCTGGCCCAATGTCTCCCTATCAAACAGCAAGAAAGGTGACTGCATTTGATGGAGTAACTTAAAGATTCCTAACAGAATGCGGCATCTTTCTGCACCACAGAGAGAAAACAAAATATTTTTAGGTTCATTTCTTAGGTGAAAAAAAGGTATCAGTATCATAAGTCCTCCACGTTTGCAGTTCCCAACACCATCAGCAGAAACATAAGAAAAAAACTTGCCTCTTCTCCTGTAGATTCCAAATTCAAGAGAAGAAAACAGTGCATTAGGCAATGCAGATTAAGGGAGCTTTCTTTTGCACTGCAGGTGCACATTCAGTGGCCATTGCTGCTGTCCTTAGGGTTACGTAACAGCACTTCTCTGTAAGCATCCAATTTGGCTTAAAGAAATTATTCTATGATGAGTAGGGCCATAAAAAATGGCCTTTTTAATGGTCCTTTTACTCAATTTCTCATCTATCAATGACTTCTGTGAGTTAAAAGAAAAAAACAAAAAAGAAAGAGATGTGACTCCAAATACCAAGTGTGCAGAATCAAACCTACATTCCGATGGGCATGCTAGCCTTCTCTGTTCTAATGTACCTTCAGAGTCCTTACTACAACTCTTCTTTCTGGGATTTATTTAGGCAGTTTTATCAAGAATCTTTAAAGATCAGCACAGCAACAGCAATAATATTAACAAAAAAGCATGAGCTAAACGTAAGACCTGACATAGAACAGTTAAAACTATATTACAAAGTCTATCTACTTGCTGCCTATTCAACCTCGGGGGGAAAAACCACAAAAAGGCAATGTAATATCTCTATGGTTATTCAAGAATTTAACAACACATATGAATAAAGAAATCTTTTGCCACTGGCTGAGAGCAATATGGAAAAGATGAGACGGACATCTATGCATTTCCAGCTGAGCACACATTGATTATTCTCTGGAGACTCTTTCAGCAATGTTAGCAACCACATTCTTCTGCAGTCACCATCAGACTTACAGCTCAGTGGAGAAAAAATAAGACCAATCACTCAGTGTCTTAAAGGTGCTTGGTACAGCTTCCAAGGAAATTGCCACTCTACATTGCTTTAGCTTTCCATGACTGCTTAAATGATATAGTCTGTCACGCCAGCTGATCGAGTAAATTGTTTATGTTGCTGTTTCTGAGTTGTGCTACATATTCTAGTTCAGCAAGGCATTTATGCATTAATGATACTGAATGTTGAAATGCACACCTGCAACAGCAGCACTGATTGGAAAATCAGAGGGATACTGAGCTGGGAAATTTAGCTTACAACAGTTACAGGAAGAAATTCCAAAACAGCTTTACAGCATTCAGGTTCGTTAAACATCTGTCACAGTCTCCAAATACATTGAGTGACTTAATTAACAGCAAAGAACTGGAACTACACAAAAATAAAACTGAAAAAGCATTGAATTAGTTAGTCTGCCAAGTTTTTAAATCATTCTCCACTTACAACAGCCTTGCTATATGTTAACATATGCTTATCACTTTGGGTAAAACTTGCTGATCAATAAAGCCTGCAGCTGCATAAAGTGTTCCTTATCCGACATTTCTATGTGACAAGTGAAACTAGAACCAAATTGCTTTTTCCACTCAAAAAGATAAAATACCACAAAAAGAAAACTAATATTGTCCTAGTATTAAGTGGGGTTTTTTAAAGGAAAAAAAATTTTAAAATTAAAAAGAAAAACTAATTGTGGTATCTAGCAGTAAATTTTCTGAAACTCTTCATCTTATTAAAACTCATGGCCTTGCTATGTCTTGAAAGATTGACTGTTCAGCCAGCCAAAACTCTGAACTTGGCAACAGCTTTGTATATTGAAAAAAAATCATGGATGGAAGGAATTACTGGACTCAGCTTGCTGATGCTGCTCATTTTGCCATTGTTCTCATGAATAAAGACAAAAATATAACTAACTCTTGACACTGCACACAGCTGGGCTGGACAAGCTACTTGAATTAATGCTCTTGGTTTCTGCCAGAAAAATATATTTAATCTCATGTTCAATATTGCATCTTGTAGTAGTATAATGTGTTATGATTGACAAAGTATTTTAAAGCAAACATTGAGGACTGTAGCTCTTTACTCAGTTTTGGATGACCACTAGCATCTGCCTGCACAAGAGAAAGCTGAGGCCAGGGAGCACAGACCCATTTGGAGAGCAGGTGTGGCCAAGGAACAGGGCTGCAGCACACAGGCTGCACCTGGGGACGCTTGGGTCACCTGAAACTCCCCCAGGGTCTTGGTGAAATCTGCTACAGATTAAAGAGTGCAATGGTCCCTTGTAAAGAAACTCTAGAACAAAGCACAGCTCTTCCAATTATCTGACTGTGAAAGAGGAAACCAGACTAACCCATATACTGGAGCCCTGTGAAAGAGTCCCACATATAAACAAGAGAAGGCCACTCAAATGGAGCTCACACTCTAAACAACTGTTAATTTTGTGCTGTTCAAAATCTAAACATGCCATCAACTTTTTTGTTTGTTTGTTTTTTTCCCCAAGAAATAGCTCTCATTATGGTTATATTCCATCTATGTACAAGTGGCAAAAGTTTTGGACTGGTTATTGAAAATTATTTCTCTATTTCACAAAAAACTATTGATCTCAATGTCACTGTAAGTAACTGCAACTCAGCAAGAAGGCACATGCAGCTTTCATCCTGCAAATATTTATGGTCACGAACTCTGGGTAGGGCTAAACTGCTAAGTTCTAGTCAAAATAATCAGTAATAGTATCTTTTTTGGAAGTGACAGAGTAGGCTTTTTTAACAACCTCAGGTACATTTGTACAATTATCAAAGTCTTTGAGATTAAATTCCAAAGACAATCATGTAAGAGAGAAAAACAAACCACAATTCTAAGCAAATTCTCAAGAGTGCAAGCTCCAGTCTCATGAGTGTGTCAATTGGCCTGACTACATCAACTGACAAGAACACAGAAAACCATGTTTGCATGATGAAGGCTGGAAGCTACAGAGGTTTCTTGACCAAGCTTTTGTTTTCACTATGGCAATGCTGTAACAATCCTAATCAGGCAGCAAGGGACGACTTACAGGAATTCTTTCTTGTTATGAACATATAATTAGAAAGAGTAACAAATGAACTCAACTGTTGCGCTTCAAAGGAAAAGTAAGATGACCATCAGCATAAAGCCCAAACTTATCAAGAATGTTTCAGATCTGCAGATAGCAAAAAAGCCCACAAAGCAAACACTGGAGACAATAATGGCTTTCTTAACTCAAGTGTAAACACTTGTTATTTCTCCCTTGTTAAGAACGTGGCTTTGTAGCCAGACATGACTGAGACAGCATCAAGAATCAGAGGTCATCCATGAGTAAAAACATGAATTAAAAAAAACAAGGGAGTGACACTACTCAGAATCGAAGTCTTTCCCACCTTCTGTAGGACTCACAGAGCTTCTCTGGCACAACTGATAGATACAACTACTGTGTGCAAATCCACAGTGAGCATCACAGCTTTATTCCATATATATTAAAAAAATTTAAATGATATTGTAAACATGATAAAGTAATTTTTCTTAGAAATTAATTATGCTTTGAATTTGGTAGCCATATTTAGGAACCAATGAGGACTGTTGTCATTAAAATGTTTGGCTTTAGTGCTAGGAACTAGCAAACATGATCATTTCAAATAAAAAACCCAAACACACTGGATCAGAAACAAGCGAATACAAATCCACACCAGGTGTAGAAGTGCTCCATGCTGCCAAAATGAGAGCAGTTTTGTAGAGTGATATTTTTTAAAATCATGGCAATCTAAAACAAAAGCTTTTTAAATCTTTGAATTTTCATAATTGTTTTTACTATTTCACAAACACTCAAGACAAATGCTCTAATGCAGCCATATCAAAGTAAGTAATAGAAGTATACTCACTCTTAGTCCTGGAAATCCGGGAGGACCAACACCACCAACAATTCCCTTTAAAGAAAGTTAATCTCAGATTATCTGAATTTTACCATTTCAAAAGAAATCGCAACAATAAGATAAAAGTGATCTACAAAGCAAGTCAGTTTTGATTTTTACAGAGTTTCCAAAGAGTGATAGCTTATCACTGTTCAGAAAAATACGCTTAGTAAAATCCCTGGAATTGTGGAATTAGATCACCAGACAGTCGCATCATGGGAACATTTCTGCTGTTAATGTAGGAATATGAGATTCTTTTACCATTATACTTAAAGTGGAAGGAAGAAAAAACAATTTTTTGAGGGTGAAAACCAAACTCATTAAGATTCCTTTGAAAAATAAATTAGAACACAATCTCAGTTCATAGAAAGACCTCTTCAATTTAAAGGCTACACTCTCTTTATGAAAAATTATTTCTTGATACAAACTATGGTTTTTGTACTTCATATAGAACTTAAAAATTCACTAGTACTCAACTACTGCCTCTGCCACAGTTTAACTCAGAAGAGGCTGAAACAGTTGCTAAGTCTCTTTTCCCTATGTGAAGCAGGTATTGTAGCACTTCAGGTGACCACGTCTCATACAAGCTGTCCCAACACCTGGGACCTGCTGCTCAGTAGATAACATACACAGGGTCCACTGCAGCCTGTTGGCACCCACAGGGAAGGGGAAGTTTTATGCCAGCAAATCTAAGCCCTTCTGAAAGTGTCCAAGTGGGCATGGCTGCTGGACATGGCACAGAGGACACCTTTGTGCTCTCCTCCCTCCTCAGGTGCCTACACACTTTCTCCAACCTGCTCTAAACTATCCACAGGGGAAGCTGAATGCTCCAGCAACATCCTGCGAGGCAGACTGACATCCTCAGAGAATTGAGAGGGCGCTGTGGAAATGAAGGATGGCATTAGTCAGTTAAGCAGAAGAAATTAGGCATGGAGACAAATGTCATTAGTGTCAAGTCAGCACATGGGAAGAAATGTCTTCCCTTCAAGTTCCTGCTGCCACAGGCCTCCCAGGCAGCCACTGGTCTCCAGTGCCAGCTCACAGAGATGCTCTGTAAATATGCCATTAGCATTGCAGACCCCTGCAGCTGCAGCACTGGCCCCTTGCCTGAACAAGCCCTGCAGGGTGAGCTTTGGGGGAAGAGGGGAGAGGGGTTGCTGCCTGTCAAAGAAGGCAGTAAGATCAGCAGCTGTCTTGGCAGATTAGATGGAGCTTGTTTGCAAATGCTTGCAGTAAAACAGGCTTCTTTGTAACATGCAAGTCTGTAATTTCAGATCCAGGCTTTCTGAGCTTGTTTCTATTAAAGTACTGTCCCGCAGATCTGGTGCAAAGACAATATCTGCTTTATCAGGAACGGACGGAGACTTGGGAATATGAGGAGGGGAAGGAAGAACGCACCTTTTAAGAACTCAGTTGGTGACACTCAACCCCTCAGTGGGTTTTCAAAATGCAAACCATACTGATATCACCTGACATTCCAACAAGGGAACCTTTGCCTTAGGGACCAGAAATGCGTAAGAATTTTTTTCTTGTGTTCCAAAATGTTGACACCAAACACTGATAACCCACCAGCAAAATTCATGTAAGCTTTCTAAAAGAAGTTTCTAAGATGGGTGTCAAGGCAGACCTTCAAAAAAGAGAGAAACTCTGTCTAGTTGGTTACTCTGTTCCATATCAGAAAAATCTTCAGACACAAACTGATCGCAGTTTCCAAAGGAAACAATACAAGATGATTTAAATCAGCTGCTCTTTTACCCAGCACTTATTGCTGTTCTCTTCTCTTGCCCAAAGCCTTTCATTGGTTTCTGACTCCAAAGGAAACCTGAGTTTGGAGTCTGCAGCCAGAGTTTTCCTACAAATAGAGCAAGACAGCAAAGCTCCTTTGAGGGCAGCCTGTGAAGTGACGTGACTGTGCCACAGGCTGAACACCACACTGCAAGGGCACACACTGCCAAGGACAAAGCTGTTATCACACTGATTACAATGCACTAAATGACATCCTAGCATAACTGTGCTTAGTACCAGTTCAAAGGATGAAATCAACTATCAAATGCACAAGCACACAAAAGCTGGGGTTTTACATGTAGGCAGAATCCTATTTTGTTAAGGTGATCTTAGAATAATGGTTTAAATAAACAACACAGTCATATCTAATGCAAGAACTTTTGAAGACAGAATATTTATCAGTAATACAATGAGGACAGCAAGAAATCTGATTCTCAAGGTAGTCAGCACATGCAGCAGTGGAAAGTGTGTTCTCCCAGCAGCTTTCTGAATATTTTCTTCCTCATTTTTATACTTATTATAGTAGTTTCCTAGCAATTTCCATGGCAAAGTTAACAGTCCAAAATTTTCCTGTGGATTTCAAGACATTTCTTTTGAGGCAAAAGTCTCCTTTCATTTCGAAGGGGAGTTAATATTGAGTTTTACAAATTTTATCATGTTAATCAACACACAATTCAATACTTACAGGGCTTCCATCTGGACCAGGGGGGCCTCTATTTCCAAAATCACCTGGAAAACCCTAAAGCAGAATAGAAAATACCTGTTCTTCATTATTCAAGACATGAAAGGTGGTCTGAACACTGAATTCCTACAGGTTTGGGGAATTAAGACAGATTAAGGGAGCATGATGAAGGAATGGGAAAAGCAGGAAGTTTCAGCTACACAGTTCAAATGAACAGAACAGTGTCTCCTAAAGTCATAAACCCAAAATGATACAACTATACAAAATGGAAACATAGGGAAAAAGCAGACAACTGAATTACTTAAGAGCAATATTAAACAAGTATTACTTGAATTGTTTTCTTGGAGCCTGCTTTCCTTTTTTCTTTAACTCAATTTTTTTTCCTGTTAGCTTCAACATTCACTAAAACATCTATCCTTCTTTCCTTAACTCATCCCCAAATATTAATGGTTGGCATCTCAGTATGAGATCTTATATTCATTAGAAAACAAAATTCTCATCTTTCTAACCAATGTGAACACTTGTCTTAGTCTGCATCTAGACACTGAAACAATAACTCAAGACAAAGTCTCATTTATTTCATGAGAGTTTTGACTTCAGAGAGTAGTTTATCAGAACAGGAAAGAAATCTGATTTGCCAAGTCAAGCATCAAAACTTAAAACAGAATTTCCATTTCTTGCTTCAGGAAGAAAATGGAATGGAATTCCACCACTTTACTGGCTCTAACCTTCACTCCTGTTTGGGTTTTGAAAATTGCTTTACTTCTTTCAGATGTTGCCCACTGCAGAAGCATGTAAGTTGCTGGGGAAAAGTGATTTGATTTTTTTGTTTGAGTTTTTTAGAGGGGGTGGGAGGGTGGTATGAGGGGTTTTTAAATAATTTTTATCAGTTTACTATTGCTAGGCAGATCTCACTATTTTACTGGAAGAGCCACATGTAGCTAACTAGAAACTCATGCTATTAGTTTGTAGCAGCACCATGAAACATTTTCATGATTGCTATGCATTCACTGTATAAAATTAGGATAAGGGAGGTAGTGCAGACCTACTGAGAAGTCAAAATCATTTTTTAACCACAGTGTAAGGTCTATATAAGAGTTTACCAGATAATTTGCAAAATACTAAGCTCAAAAGGGATTCTACCTGGAAAAATCCAAGCTATGGCACTCAAACCAAAGAGACTTTTCTTGGAATTGAAAAATGTCACACAGTATTATTAGAGTACTGAGATAATGGAAAGATGCACTGACCTCAAGAAATCAGCCACAAAAAACCTGAGTCTTACTAATCCATCTCCATGGGAAAAAGAAAAAAAGTTCCATCCTCACAATAATTTTTTTGTGAAATGATCTTCTTTGTCTTTTCAATGTTTCAGTATCTTTTTACCTCTCCATGTGTACCAGGAACGGTACTTTGAGGCATTAACCTTTCACCTCTGTAAAACCATGTTCAAACCTGCTGCAGGTCAAAGGTACAATTCATTTGGCCTTTTTAAGCTGCTTTGTTAGGAGGGCATCCACACAGCTGTCCAGCTCAGGACTTGCTACAGCAGTGTCTTTCCTTAATGGAATGGGGGATAGGCATCATCATACAATAGCATTCCAACAGTAGTCAGGAAGCCAATATAAAACTGTGTCAAGGAGATGGAAAAATCATATCATAAATCAAAGTAGTTTAAGTACTGCTTAAGCCATATCTGGCTTTAGTAACAAGCCAAACTTTTATTAAAATGAAGGCAACAATTTATGCATATATATATCTGTGTGCACACTGCCAAAATATGTTGAAACAACTGAATAGTTATTAATTCTCATCATCATGCATGATAATGTGAAATAATCTGAGACAGCCTTCTGTAGCATCTTTTGGCTTGATTTTAGGTGGAGATTTTTTCTGCTTTCTCCTGCTAATTCAGAAAAGCTAAACACAGGAATTCCTCTCACAACCATAATTTTTTGTTCAGGATCTTATCACAGAACTCACAAATAAGAATCTATAGCCATAACTGTGAGATCTGACAATATAGGTGTTCATATTTTTGCCACTCTTTCATTTAAAAAGTAGAGGTTCTTAGGTAATGGTCAATAAAGCAGATTTAATTGATTCTCAAGGTTGTACACCATCGGTTATTTTTTTCCCATCTCTGAAAATTAAGTGTAAAATTTTACATATGCAAAATGGATATTGGAGAATAACTATGTTGTTAAAAGCTACCAACGAAGAGGATGAAGCCAAAGATTAATTTATGACCCTTTCCTAAACAGCATATTTTGGTTGTACTGCCTACCACTGGCAGATGTTGGAAGAGGCAGAATTGTCATGACATACATGTATATTTTTTGAAACTCACAAATGAGGCCTCAAAATGAAGGATGCAATGGGACAGTTTTCCAACCACACAGAATCACAAAAATTATACAGCACAATCCTAGCATAGCAGGAGTTACAAAAGTGACAGATCCCCCACAGTCATTATAATCACATTCTCAACAGCATGGGTCTTTGAACTGATACTGAAAAATCTATCTTAGTAAGTAGAAAAATGAAAGCAAAATGAACAGTCACAAAAGTATAAAACTGGAAACAATATAATAGTCCTACTGTGCAACAGCTGTTTTATTAAATATTATCATTTAACATGATTATTAAGCATACAAAGGATGATTATTCATAACTTTATTATAAAACAGAACCTAAAGTGTTTTTACAGTTACAATGGACTTGATTACTAAATTCTTGGTAAAATTCACAAGGTCTGTTCTGACACATGTAAAAATCTTCCCCCAATTAAAAGCAAAATGCATCATGCTAACAGGACAGAAAATGCATTAAAAATACTGCAGAACTAGCCAAATTTCATATTATGAAGATATAACAGAAAGACATTGAACACATATACTTCTACCGTGAAATATTTTTTTAATTATATTGTATGCAAAGCAAATACAAAATTCAAACAAATCTTCACTCTATAGATTCGAGCAATTAAATATTTTGTTCCTTTTCAAATATGCCAGAAATGTTACAAATACGAACAAATACGAACAACCTACTAAGTTTAGGTTAGTATTTTGTCAATTCTAAATGTTTACAATCCCTTGTATGATCTACTTCTTCTATACTTTAAAATTACTTTCCAAAAATGAGATTATACTTGGGATCTGATTCCTTTCAAAAAGATCTCTGCCAGTCAGACAGGGTTTTCATTTTCTCAAGTACTATTAGGGACAGTTTTGTCCAAAAAAAAAAATAAGTTGCACCCTAGAACAAAAGGTGGGGACCTCGACTTCAGGCACTGTAGAATTCCCATGCCAAATTTCTTTTAGTGACAGTGCCCTGCCCCAAAGCATTGTTAACTCCAGGGCACTAAGCCAAAAAACTTGCCCATTACAGCTATCATTGTTTTGGGGGTTAAAATAACATGTCTTCTCTAAGTTTCTCTAAGTGATCCAGCAAAGTACTTCAAGCCAGGTTCCCATGTGATTGCTCTCCTGGCTGGTCTCCACTTTAGTAGCCTTTAGTCAAATAAGTATTTTATAGTTCATAGAAAGGAATTGGAGTGAACCATGGGATTGAGGAAATTACGTTACAAAGAAATCAGTACTGAATTAAGGTAATCACAGACATCCTGCAGAGATGCTTTTGGTGCTCTGTCACCTATGTGAATCCTCTCTGAACAGATTTATACAAATAAAAGTCCTTAGAGAACACAGTCTGGCACTGATAGAAGCTCTGCTCCTACAGTAAATGGAAAATAACTGCTGACCACAGCACACACAGCACCAACTGACCACTGTGGACTGGGACAGGTACTACATGAACAAATACTACACGAACCACTACCCTGGCAGGCAGAAGCCTCAGTGAAACCTGCCACAGAGACTGACAGTAGAAGGCAAAACATGTTTCAGCGTACTCTGCTGTCACCTCCACTTCCTATTTCACACTGAACACAAGCCTTTGATTCCCATCCAGGTCCTCCTCCTTTTTAAGTGTTGCATGTGACTCAACAGCACACAACACTGCCAATTCAGCAAGGGTTTGATAGCACAGAGCCCTTCTTGCCCAACGCTCAGATGCAAAAAGTAGCACTTCATCCCAACTATATGCAAACTACAATATGGTCTCATGGCAGCTTCAGAAAGAGCAGTCTATAGACTTAATGTAATTTTGCTTGCCTTTCTTTATATCAAAGGAATTCTTGTAGGCTAGAGACTTTTTTGGCTGGTGCTAGATCACACAGAAAACAAAACACAATTAAACAGAATCATCTACAACTTTCATAGCATACACCAAGGGCCAAATAATGACACCCATACTACTGCTAGACAAATTTGTTCAGCAGGATGAGAATCATCTGAACTGCTGAGCTCAACTAACTGCACAGCTGGAGAACCCTATGGTGTTTTCCAATCTCAAACCACAAGAAAGTTAAAACAGGAAACTCCTGGATAGCTTCAAAGCCCTAAAATAATATGGTTGCAACAGAAAACAAAATATTTGGCATTGAAGACACACCACAGGAAATATTTAAATCTTGATAACGTATACTTGGCAGATTGGTGTTTATTCTCAGCTGTAGAAATATATGTAAATTAGGACAGCTCTAATTTACTACAGTCCAGAAATGTCAGACATTAGAAGAAGCTGATTTTCATCCAAATCAACACCAGACTTATGAAGCTTGCATCATATCTGCACCTTGTGTTAACACCAATTTTAAGGAATACATTTGTGTGTTTCTGTCACCTTCTAACCCTCCTCATAGCTGATACCAGTAACCTGCCACAAGGTTCACAGTGATAAGTCTTCCACACTTCAAAATATCCAGTACTTTTAGCCTGCACAGAATCTGCAGTTCTGAAAAGTACTAACTGAAAGCAATAGAAAGTCATCTATGGACAAAAAAATACCTAACATTTTTCAACTGATTAAAGCTACAGAGTTAATTCCAGGTGGATTTACATTGGCAGCAGGAATTGTATTACAAAGTATTAGAAGCTTTACCTGTCTCCCTTTAGGACCTCTTCTTCCACGGAGACCTGGGATACCCTGAAAAAGAAATAATCCATCATTAAGTAGATTTTCTTCCTTCAATACTTAAATTCAAGTAATTAAACCTACACTTGATTGGAAAAACAGTGTGAGAAGTACCGTTAAAAAAAAAAAAAAGGATTTGAGCAAAGTATCATAGAGACAACGTCCTATAGCAGAAACACCAACTTGGCTTGTCTTTACTGTGGCAATATCAGAACAACTGTGAAAAAGGGCCTTGTCCTGCTTCCATCACAGCACATGTCCAGACAGCCTTTTTGATCAAATGCAACAAGAAAAAGCTCAAGCACAGAGATTAACACTTCCATGGATGGTTCTACTGCAAAGATCATCCAACAAGAGACTAATATAAATCATTGACAAAAAGAAATTGCTTGAATGAAAAAAATTCATTCATGCTTTGCTGAAGAAAAAAAAATAACCCTAATCCTTGCAGCTGTAGATTAAAGTAAAATAATACTTTACTCTGCTCCCTATTTTACTTTACCACTAGGACATTTCATTGATTAGACGAATTGGGTATGAGCTATTCATCTTATTTTCTTTACATCAGTTTTGCTTTTAGCCAAAAAATATTTAAATGAATCATTAAACCTCATACATTTCCCCCCATTCTAACAGACATTGCATTACCACACAAACATCAATATTTCATTAACACTCCATTAGGCCTACCTTTTCTCCTTCAAGTCCTGGTTGTCCTGCCACACCTGGAGGTCCAATGAAACCCTAAAAACATAAGAACAATGCATGATTTCAAGGCTGCTTGTCCCTCAGTATTGGCCAGCTATGGGTTCACGACACAGGGATTAAATTCAGGCTCATTTGAAACTAACAGTGAAGCTCTACAAATTTAAATGTTACTCGGATTTACTCTCCAACAGCAGCAAAACCAATTTCTTGTTATAGGGGTACAGAATCAGTTAATGAAGTACTACTAAGTTAATATTAGAAGTACTTCTAATAAGACAAGGTTGCATCAGATGCATTATTTACTGGAAGAGATGAAATCAGCAACTTTTTTCTTAAGTAAAACTTATCATGAACTCCATCAGAAAAGAAGTTCCCATCTTTAATAACACTGTGTGATCATTGCTATATGTAAGAGTTCTTACAAGAAAAACATCTTAATATAAGCAGAATGTTATTCTTATAGCTCAGTCACAACGCATTTCTCTCCCACATTCCTCAGTTGTATGGAGAAACGGATTGTGCATACCAGCTTCATACTGAGATTGGAATAAAAATAATAAATTAGCTACTAAAACAGAATTCTTTGCTTTCATATCTCTCCAGTTGTAATGATTTAATTTCTTGTGGGTTAATAGTTTTTTTAATTATGGAAGATGATGCCTACCTTTTCATGCAGACCTAATGAGATTAAGGAAAACAAAGGCACATCTACTTTTTATAGTCACTTAAAACAGCTGAGAAGCAGAGCACAGTTTGATTACAGGAACATGTTAAACCTAAAGCTCTAAAGACACTTCATATCATGTTGCTATATACCTCCATGGCACAGGAGTATGTGTCAAGAGGGCTGTGTCATCATTTTTACTGGAAATTACTTTTAGAATTGATACAAAAGATTTAGCCTTAAGGTGTTTTTCCCTAAAATTACTCACATATTGGCCATTTTCATCTTTATGTAAACAGAGAAGCAGTAACTTTTAGGAAAGTGACTGGGATCACTTATGCCTTGTTTATTGAAGAGAGAACAAGTCAAAATGCAGATGAGAATCTGAACAAAAATAAACTGAATAAACATAAAGCCACAATCTCTGAGGGTGCAATATCTGTTGGCACTCGATCCTGTCAAACTAATTTTTCTCATCATTGTAATCAAGACTGACATTAAAAAAAAAACATTCCAAAACCCCCAGACATGTTTAAGAAACTGCTGCAGGTAACCAAGACACGAGCAACTTTTGCAACACAATAAGATTATACTAATAGATACTTGAGAACACAGTACATTGCTGAGCATGAGCTGAGGGCCTGAAAACACCCAGCAAAAGCCTCCTTCAAATCCTAGATGCAACCAGCAACATACAAGTTTCTGGAAACCTGTGCCTACTCCTTGATGGTGAGAGTCAGTTTGAAGAAATACTTATTCATGCACAAGCATGTGCAGGCATGCTCATGTGTCTATTGAAAGAAAACAAAATTATACAGCACCCACCCAAAAAAAATGAAAACAAAACAAAAATCAACAAACCCACAACCCTCAAAAAAACCGAAACCAGCAAGAAACAGAGAAAGAGCACCATAAAACACACACACACACAGACAAAACCCCCAAACCAGCCAGTAATAAAGAACCACCTATTTTGGATCCAAGAATAACCGAAACCAAACCTCGAACGTGCGGAGCATTCGGGACCTGCAGTGCCTGGGATACATGTAACTATGACTGAATCATTCTAAAATCTGAAGATCCCTTTCATGGTTTTTATGTGACAAGACTGTTTCCCTTTACATACTTCTGTAGCTGTTACAGACTGGAAATGTCAGATATGTCTCCCTTCCTGACAACCTCCATTATGGAAATAAAGCTTCAGGCCTGAAACATCCGCTCAGCCCTCACACACATTGCTTTCTTCTCTCACCTGCATGCAAGTGAGAGGAAGGGCAACAATGGAAAACTGCTCTGTGCTGCTCACCAGAGGAAAAAAAATAAATTCTTGCTCATATTTTGAAAGAAACTCTGTGTTTTCTCATTTGTAGGTTCTATAAAGGCAGAGCAGTTCTGCAGGTATAGAACTGGCACAGGTGAATTAAATTCCTCACCCTCTTTCCTACCTACTGTATGGGTAAAAATAGACATGCATATCAAAATGCTTAAGATGCTTACTTACTCTTACTCCTTTAGGACCTGGGTTACCTTCTGGTCCAGCTAGGCCCTGTTACAAAAAGACAGGAGTTGTAATTAATTCTAAACAACCAGATATGCTTTATGTAAATGAACAGCAACAGCACTTGTTAACTGTAAACTGGCAACACATTCTTGAAATTTTCAAGACTGAAGAAGGTGTCACCAAGTAGGCCCCTGGGACCATGTTCAGAAAGGTCTCCCATTAACGTATGGCTGAAACACAGATCATGACTGAAACTTCCATTACGTTAAAATTATTTCTTCTGGGAGAAAATTTTTTCCAGACACAGTGATCAGGCATTACAGTGACATAATTTCACAGGATTTTTTATGAGCTTTTATATTTGGACACATTTCAATTACGTTCAAGCTAGTGTCAGAACTGCATATGTGGTCCAAATGGTCTAAACATTTTACATAATTCAACACAAAAATGTTATCATCCATTACTCTATAAATATTGTAATGGAACTTTTAAATATATAGCCATTAAAAACTTAATGCAACAAAACACTGAAGTACTGGTCAAATTCATCCTTTAAGGAGACACAAAACAACAGTCAATTATTATCAACTTGGCTCATATACCTTTATATGACGAAAATGCTGAATATTTCTATTTTATATCTTATTTGCATTACTGCACTGAGGTATCTTAC
The DNA here is from genome assembly GCA_013400495.1 of Nicator chloris. NCBI lineage: Eukaryota > Metazoa > Chordata > Aves > Passeriformes > Pycnonotidae > Nicator > Nicator chloris. Next base: position 39,983 of record WAAE01026065.1, read on the forward strand.
TTTACACATATAAGTACTCGTGTTTAAAGAAAGCTGCTTTCTTGGCTTTATTGGGTCTCCTAAAATATCGCAATGGGAAAAAACACCAAACTTTTCATGTTCCCCTTCCCTAGAGGACTGAAGAAATAGTTTCAGCAGTGAAATAAACACAATGGTGAAAAATCAGGAGGAACAGGCAGTTTCCTACTGCTTCTGGACTTGAAATACAAAGAAGATAAACCACACAGAACCACATGAGGTTTATGAAGGGAGTGTAAAATATTCAGACAGTCAGTACTTTGGTAATGCCATTTATATATATTCCAGAAAGGAACAGCATTACTGCATTTAACACATCAAAGTTTAAAAGCCATGAGACTCAACATTCCCTCCAGGCCACTACCAGAGAAAGAGGTTTGGTTCACAGAAAAAGGACAGGATGTAAACAAACACATTTTTACAATTAGTAGTTTCAGAAGAGTTAGATATGGTACTTCTGAAAAGAATAAATGAGGAAAAACAAAAACTAAAAGGCAAAGACATTTGTATAGTTACTGCACCTGCCTGCCAGGGTAACCAACTGCCCCAATACTGCCAGCCATTCCTGGAATTCCCTAAGTGGAAAAGGAAGAAAGAAAAGGAAAATAAACAACAAACATGTTTAATGTCATGGTTTGGAGTTTGTTTTATCATTTCTCCTTTAACATCTACTCGTATGACACAGCTTAACACATGGAAAAATTACTCTTTAAGCAAGCTACACAGAACACCCCAAAACTGACTTATCATACATAAGTAACTCTGCCAATTTCAGTCACATATCCTTTAAAAAGTGTCTAAGATTTTGTGAAATACAACAGTGCACACCTTATTTCCATAATTCAAAAATAATTCAGGAGGGCTATAGGAAGCAGGTGCCTAAAATGAGGTAATTGCACTGATCTTAAGTGTATTTGAAACAAATACATTAAACTTTTCATTAAAGAATCCTTCTGTTCTTACAAACCCAATTTTTGTTTTGTTTCTTCCAGAATCAGGTCGATATAGCACTGGATAAATCACAAATGTATACAATTCTCTCCATCTTCTTATGTTAAGAATCAACTCTTTTTTTTCCCCCCCACTAGTTATCTCTATCTCACTGATAGATTACAGTCATCACAGCAAACTTCCTGTGAGACTGTAATAAAAATCACCACTCATTCAGTTAAGGTTTGGGCATAAAACTCAGGAAAGTCATGAATTATGTCCTTCACTTTTCATCTCCTTTCAGGTGTTTACCATCAGTTATCATCACCATTTCCTTTTCCATGTGATCCAAAAGGAGACTCTTTCCATCTACTCTGCCGTTAGGAGCTTCATAAATGCTAACAAGAGACATTGCAATTGCATTTCTCTGAAATTACATTCAGATTTCTTCCTGAACTGAAGTTTAAAAAAGTACTGAATAATTACTCCATTTCCTACATGCTAGGAGATGTAATCAGTAGAGGTTTGAAAGAGGTGTCTCTTACAAGAATTTTACATCAACATCCTCCCAGTTGGTGTGCTAGTTGAAAAACAAGCTGGTCTTTCCCATTTCATTTAGACTACTTTTTTACCACACTGATCTCTACACAATCTGAATTCTTGCTCAAAACCTGTCCAATATTTCCTTAAGCAGTTTACACAGCTTGCTTTTATCGAACACTTACAATGGACTGTGCAATCTCCTATCCTTATTGTTCATCTGCAGAGTACAGTGCACTGTGCTTGCACCCCTTACCTGCTCACCCCGTGGCCCTTGCAGTCCTGGGTAACCCTTAAGACCCTGCAGGTAAAGAAAGAGATCTGTGATAAATACAATTAAATAAACAAAATGGACCACCTTTTTCTACTCTATTCTCTATCAAGGAAAAAAATCAGAACTTGTCTGCCTGCAGAATTAGTATGGTTTACATTTGGCAGCTCATATGAAAACTGAGCTAGAGAAAAGAAGCAAGAAAACTTGGCAGTTTAGACAATTTCAAGACGTCAGTATGCTTAAAGGCAGTTTCAGACTTGTACTCTTTTAAACAAATGAATACATGGGATGCTGTCATAGATTCTGTACTGTGCATTTCCCTGTTCCAAATCCTTGTCACAATGCCCTTTCTAAACAAGGCAGTTCAGAGGAAGGGTGTTGAAGGTCATCCCAGACTGTTCTAGGACACACTCAGGAAAGACAGACCTTCCAGGACACAAAACATCTCTTTAAAATTAATATAGAACAAATTTTGGCTCTTATACTATGAAATTTATATTGGTAGCGAGAACAGCCTCATCCCAGAAATCTTCTCTGTGGTGCTGGAACCACAGAAAGAGATGAAACTCTTGAACTTCATTCCCTGTGCATCAATCATTTCAAGTACATTTTAACTCTTAAAGAAAAAGAAGAATTAAAAGAGCTGGAGTCTACCTTCTCTATCAGTACACTTGAAACAGGAACCACCTTCTTGAACATTTTTACACTGGACTAAACATATCCAGACAAGCTGGCCTAAAAGGGAGGCTTGACTGTTGCATGACTGATGCAGAAGCCAAATGTCTGGTCTCCACATCCCTTGCAAGAGATACTGGGAATACACAAGTCCAAAAGCTACATCTTGAAAGACAAAAGACCAAAGCAATCCTTATTCTGGATAGAAATCTATCATAAACTTGGACTCAGAGACATTGACTGAGCAGCAGGAGTGCCTTGGCTGATGTTAAACATCTGCCTGCCTTGCAGTGTGATGAAACTCATCAGTCAGTAGAGACTTGAGACTCACTGTAACAAAAAGAAATTCTGCAACTGATTTCAGCAGATCAGGTGTTCCAAAGTTTTGGATAAGCTTCTGTGTGACCACAACAGTATTGCTGCATGAAATTAATTTTATTATCATATACAAAATGAAAAGATATAATTATTTTGCTTGGTGACAATTTTGGCATAAACCAGTAACTCCTCTTTAGCTTTTGAAGTATGCTTCAGGAAACTAT
>WAAE01026068.1:0-31580 GCA_013400495.1 Nicator chloris
ACCCCAAAGGACAACCTAGAAAGCTAAAAGGAAAGGAAAAAACCTATTCACTGCATGAAAAGACACACAGTTTAACTTAGTTCACTTTATTTTAGTTCAGAACAAATAAAAACTTGCATGCATGAAGTTAATGGAAGCATTTTGTTTTGCTTCTCCTCTGATTTCAATAAATCTAACTGGTAAGACCCTTGCATGCTTGGAAACATCTTGCCCAGTAGGTCTCTGTGATGGAAAAGGAACTTCAGGCACTTATAGAATGAAGTGATTACAGGACCTTTACAGAGTGTTTGTGGGGAATCACATGAATAGATAGTGGTGAGCCCTTTTTCTAGTAGGTGGCAGAAGATGCACGACTGTGGGCAAGCCAATGGCACAGAAATCTGCCTGACATAAAGTAAAAGAGCAGCTCTGATTGGGAAATATAGAACAGGCATATGTCTGCTCCACTCCAATATTAAACTTGGGATGATATTTTCCTTATAAAAGAAAACTGTATTATAAAATTTCCTCTTTTGCTGTGGACTACCTGCATCACTGCTTGGAATAATGTGTGAAACAACCTTCAGGCACCATTTCACCTATCTAAATGCAGAAAGATGAATTTGGAACACTATCAAAGCACATATGGAATAAAGGAACCATTCTGTTTCCTTTATTCCAGCAACACAAGAGACCTGTTTTTCATTATGCATGTGAAGTGTTTAATTTAAACTGGTAATGGTTAACCAGGCTTGGCCTCAAGCTATGGAGATACGGGAAAAACATCCATAAACAAAATCCCTTTTATTGCCCTTCAATTTTTTTCTTCTCTGAAGTCAAAGAGAAAGAGAAAAAATATTTCTGGAAAATATAAAGACTGCTTACATAAGCGATCTATCTTTCTCCCAGAACATGCAGAGAAAAAAGGTAAAAAGTGTACAGCTCATTCTGAGAAGCCTAACAGCCTTAGGGTTACCTGTGCTAAAATTGTAAGGACCACCTTACAATGGAGTTTGGAGTCAGGGGTCGTCAGGGCAGCACACACAAAGCATTCATGAAAAAGGCATCTTAGATGTCTATGGTTTACAGATGCTCAGGTGCATGTGGGTAGCTCTGCACAGAGGAATCCCAGCCTCAGCACGGGGCCTTACTGCATCTCTCAGATTAAGGCAGCTTGCCACTATTCAAAAGGGGGTTTGCATATTTTATTAATAAATGACACTATTAAAATGCATTTATAATTCACAACAAAAGAGTTTATTTTAATAAAAAAGAAATATTACTTCAATAAGAAGATAACTAATGTAGAATCCAGGCCCTGTGTATGCTTCCCAAAATAAGCTAGCATATATCCAGTTCAAACAGAAGGCAAAAGTTCAAGATCCTCTTTGCCTAAAGCATTTATATTTTCCAGTGAGAGCAACTATTGTCCAACTCTGTCTGTTAATGGCACACAGATTTCAAAAATTTTCTATCCCACTGTGAGAAAGAAGAAATTTAATTTTCAAGAGACTGAAAATTAATTTTACTGCTTATCCATTCTTTGTCTAGTAAAGTGATAAACCATACTGATATAGGCAATTAAAATAAAAGAAAGCAAACATAGAAGAATAAACATATATAATTCCTTCCTTAGCAACAGTTCTACAAAAGGATGACAATTTTACCTATAAATTATTCAGAATGTAATACTCTCAGAGTACCTTAATAACGGCAATAAAAGTGAGTATTACCCAAAATTAAATGGTATTCAGTATTATAGTCTTATAAAAGAACCTTCCCAGGGCTGAAAAGGTTTATTTCCATAATAATCTTTTAGGAATTCAGCAAAACTTCCTCGATGACAACTGGTGACCTTCTTTGTTTTCCTTTCAGGCCTGTCATGGTTTGTTTAACTACAGATTTAAAAAAGGTAAATAGACAATTTTTTCTCTTCCTTTTCACAGTTTCATCTGATGGAAACCCAGCTTACCAAACAATTGATATTAGACTTTGTTGTTATAGGCAAAATAGTTTCTCATGTGAAAATGGACCTTGGCAAATCCTATTTCTTGGAAGCTGTAACTTTCTGTTCCAAGTCCTTTGGAATTAGTAAACTAAATCAAATGGTGTTTTAGTCAGACTGTCCCAAATCTAGTGGCAACAAAAGACTAATACACATCTTTACGTTTTAATGACTTTTTCTGATTTTTAAGCAGCACGAGCGACCATGCTGGAAAGAAATTACTGTGATTTATGGGACCAGAACTAAAAGTCCAGAAGAGATGAAAATGGACCTAATGTAATTTACCAGTCTCTTAAAAATGAGACCTGCATCAGAACAAAATCCCTTTAATGACAACAAGACCACTTGCTTATATAATTTTAATACTGTAACTATTCTTTCCTAAAGAAGTATAAAAATAAGTCTCTGAAGATTATTTGTCCACATTCAGTTGTACACACTGTACATACCACGAAATGGATGGTCATGTGGAATGCATCAGGAAAGACGGCAAAGGCTTTTCTTACACTTGATTCTTAACACCTGTTTAGATTAATATAAAATTAATTAATTAACAATCTGTAAATTTGAGGAGTGGAAAAACTGAGTTAAATTTTAAGAATTCTATTTCTAAATAAAGAAAAAATGAAATAATGTATGTTTAAGTCAATTTAAAAATTTTTACTGAAAAAAGTCAGGTAATAGAGTAGTAGAATGATACATGTAGTGTCTGAACAGTTAGCATGACACAACTTAAATGCATTGTCCTTGTACTTCCAGTAGATGGCAGGTATAGTACTTTAAACTTTTAAAAAGTCATAAAACTCTTAACTTTAAAAAAATAATATGTTATTATCTGGGAAATTTTACTTATAATACAACCCTTTCCATATGCATGTATTTTTACATTTAATATCATGGAATATATGCCAAGATGAAAAGAAATGTTTAATACAAACACATTAAGTACTGAAAACAAATCATAAATTAATAAAAATAGAAAGAACACACTGAACAACATGCATAGAGAACTGGAATGCTCAGAATAATATTCACAATGAAATAAAAGCCACAAATGGCAATCTAAAATAGGAAACTTAAAAGCCTTTGTATTTATTTTGCTTTTTCATAAATCTGCCTCTTTCTAAAGCAATGGTTGTATCCTTTTCTGTAATGGAACTTTCAATTTTCTGTTATGTGTCCCCGCAAAACTAAGAACCATGTTATGACAGTCAAGCTTTTATAAATTCAGAGATTCAAGCAGTAAAGTTCTTGGTTAAACCAAGACAAACACGCACATGAAACGATGACCATATTTTTACTGCAAGATTGAGTTATAAAATCCTGCTTGAAGCAGAGGAGTTCCTCCTCTCTCAGAGCACAGAACAGCTAATATTCTGTTACAGATTAGGGACAAAACCTCTTATTTTCTTTCCACTGTTCAGTATATGACTCCATGCCTTGTTCATTGCACATTGCTACAACTTTAAACTACTCTGAAGCCTATCTTATTAATTCCTGTAAATGCTTTTTTGAGTGCTTAATAGTGTCATCAATGCCAATTTTTCTTGACCAAGTTTTGGTTAGTTGGCTTTCTGATTCATCTCTGTTTTAGAAAGGGGGAAAGAGAGATGCTTCGAAATTAAGGTCAAAAGTATTTGGAAATGTTCATTGGATTGTCTGATGGTTTTTGGTAGTGGTGGTACATTTTAAGCATTATAATAGTACAAATATGTCAAAAAGTTATTAATTTTTTTTCAGTCATGAGTGCAAGTTGAATGCAAACCAAGATAATTGCACACCTAGTGAGAATAGTGACAATTTCTGAGATGGATGGTTTAAAGGAAAGGACTAATATAACACACAAACTGCTGTTAAAATCATCATCTAAATAGAATTTTCCAGGCAGGTTTCCCCATTATCATAATGAAACCATATCTTGTGTTCTTTCTATTCCATGCCTCATTCCACCTTCTGCACAAAAGAGAACAGCACCTACTTTTTAGTCCTTTTCTGTAGTTGTCCAGTGTTTGGTCACACAGCACTGAAAGAAGGAGCAGAGTAATCCCAGCAGCATGTTTACTGCCCTTGGTTTCTCATCTCAGACTCACTATGTGAATATCAATTACGTTGCTAATTTCCTGTCTTGGACTTCATGTCCCCCAGCCACCTCTCATAAAATTTCAAACAGTTTATCTTTGTGCTTAGTAAACTCTTCTGTCCTCTAACCAATATTGGCATTGTCTGCTTTTCCTTTTTGTTTTCTTTCTATCCAACCTTTTCCCTGGCTTCTTATGTCAAACTATCTCCCAGACATAATTGCTCCCTATTTCACTTCTTCCTCCACATTCCAAGTCAGGTCAAATCATCTTCTGTAGTTCTTATCCCTCCTCCAACCTTTCCTGAAAACAATGTATTGGTATCTTGTGTCAATATTCCTATGTAATCAATTTTGACTTTGATTTTGACTTTGTTTTTGTTCTGGCAATTCATTGGCCATCTTCAGCATTCCACAGTTTAAACACCTGAGTCCTTCCTCCTGTCTTCACTGTTTCTTCTAGACCCAGGAGCTCTGAGTCTCTTCAGTTCTAAGACGCCAGGCTTGAAAGAGATACTTCCTTACTTCTGTTGCCTGAAAATCAGAAAAGAAGGCATTACATCATATCATGAAATAAACCAGTAACAGATGATCATGAACACATCAGTACCTGTTATACTCTTCAGTCCAGAGCCTAATATTAACTCTCTCCCTAAATGAAGAAGCTGACTCAAGGAAACCTGACTTTTGTCATGTACTCTAAAGTTTGCCTGCTCAGTTCCACGGTGAAGGTGGCAAAAGCCCAATCTTGTCAGTAATAAGAGATGTGTGAGAGACATAAGCAATGATGGAATCAACAATTATGAAACATCTAGTGAGCATGTACAAAGTGACACTCCCCAAAATCCTGTTACTTTAACAGTTTTCCTATTTAAAAGAAATGGGAAGACTTTTTTATTAATAAAATGCTGCCAAATCTCCTCTTCTGCTTATAAATGTGTGAGTTGCAAAGTTTTTCAAGGAAAAGATCAGGAAATTTTTTTCCCTCGGCTTCATCCTTGGAAACCATGCAATTAGTTTTGGCTGAATTACAAAATAAAATAATTTCTCATGCAGATGCCAAACATGAAAGACTTCAGTGAAATGAATAAATTAAATGAAGTTGTGACACAGATAACAGAGAAGTAATCTTAGTAAAAAGTAGAAAGCCTTGATGATAACCAGGTCATTTAATATGTGTTCATAGAAAGCCACAATTACAAAAACACCCACTTCTCATACCCTTCCCAGTGTTTCATCTGCACCCTGCCTATTTCCTGCCTTGGCCATTGCACTGAGGTCATACTTGGATCACAAGAGTTGTTTTGATTTGAGTAGGAGAGTGATTTCTACTGAAGACAATTATGACTTTAATGCAACCTTATTTATTTATCGAGAGTACAAAAATTTTTCCTTTGTACTTAGGAGTTACAATCTTTGTCTGGGCTGCTATGCCCCGGTTAACAATCAGAATGAAAAGCTGCTTCCAAGCTTGGAATTCTGCAGCTTTTCATTTTTTGCAATACATTTTGCTGTCCCCTCACATGCATAGACATAACATGCAATATAATCAATTAATCCACCTTCAGACACATCTTTTAAAAAACATTGAGAGGTTTCCTCTAATTATAAATACAATAAAAAATATAGGTATCAATTACACATCTGCTGCAACTGCTTAGGTACTCAGACAGCAGCCACTTCTACAAGAATGTGAAACCAATACTAGCTTTTTAAAAGTGGAACTTCTTTAGATTAAAAAGTGAGTTTGCACGTATCATAAAAGATTCTAGCTAATCAGTATTTATCTAAATGGGTTACTGCATATACATGTTACATACAGGCTACACAACATAACGAAAGGACACCATTCAAATGTGAAAGGGACAGTTTTATTTTTGGATAATAGAGATGCTCAGTGATGATGAAAGCACATGGTTTTTCATTAGAACTATGTACCGGTATTAACCGCAGCCATCTTCCATATTTTTGCTCACTTGACCTCACTTGGGAAAAATAATCTGTCCCTGAAAATATAGAAAAAAAGGTGAGAAACAAAAGAACAAAAGGCTTTGGGAAGTAGGCCAAAGCAAACAATGTTCACTACCTAATAACATTGCAAGACTTTGTCAGCCTGATTCAGTCCAGAGCCTTGAATCTATTCCCTGTGAACATATTACTGTTAAAAAAAGAGAGAATGGAGCTTTAACATGGCACTCTGTAGTCAGTTTATTTCACAAGTGTTGAAGGCTAGTTGAGAAAGTGGAAAATTTTTGAAGATCTTGTCACATGCTCTAAATATGTCAAACAGATCTAGAACTAAAGCTTTGAATGCGTATTTAGGCATAACACTATACAACAATAACTTTTTTTATACACTCCTCTTGCAGCATGGTAGCAGTGGATGTATCCTGAATACTTTTCCTTTGTTTGATTATCCACTGCACAATATTTCTGAGGAATTAATTTCCATCACATTTTTATTCTTTTTCATATTACCATACAGCAGGATCAAAACACAGAAAATTGCAAAATTCTCCTGTAATGCAAATCTTCAATATGTCACTAGCATATAAAGCAGTAAGCCCCACAGAAGATGCACAGTAACACATGATAAAGACTAATGCAAAAGAGAACAGGAATAAGTGAAGGCATATTAATTTATCTAATATCCTGTGTACTTCAATGTAACTATACTGCCATTTAAATTTTCAGTAAATATTATGAGATTTTAAAAGTCCTGAAAATTGAAAAAAAACACCTCCACCCAACAATGAAAAAATCCAGAAATTACCTTGTTTGTGTAGTTTCAATAAACTGCAAAGGGATTGTTCAGTGTTACTAGCAATCTAGGGATTAAAACCCCCCAAATAACCACAACCCCAACAAAAAGAGATGCAAAAGCCAAACCCTAAGTAACCTACAAATCATACTTGTCAGTATTTGGAGTCCTTTTACTGAAAAACGGCACAGTTTTACTACCTTCTTTCCCCTGAGCTCAGGGTTTTGTCACCAGTTCTGTCAGCAGAGCATAATAAAGATATTTTTCCCCTCCAAACAAAGACCTTTAACTGAAATCTTCCAGGCTGCTACACACGTGTGGTGGAAATGGGCCTGGCCTAATCATTTTTCCTCCCTGTTCTGTGACAAATGCCACAGAGAATCACTGCCTCTAGGAGCTCTGCCCAGACAGAGCTGTAAAGCAGCCCAGTGCTTCTTATTTACATGTCGATGTCAGAAACAAGTTTCCTGTTCTCTAGAGGTTTAGGCCAAAAATCTAATCACAAACACATGCGTGGAAGTGGTAGCCATCAGTCTTAGGAAATTAGGTCATTGAATTACAGTGAAAAAAGGTTCTGAAGTGGACATTTACAGGAATTTTCAAAATCATTATTTGAAAAACAGCAGCTAGCTCTCTCTGAAACTGAAAGTGTGACCAGACTAACAAGGCCATTTTGAAAACACTAAATTTTTTAAAAAAAGCATGAATGAATGCTAGCAGAAATTCTGCAAACAATGACAGCAGAATACAGGACTGGAGACCATATTTATTCAACGTGCCTGTGTAGACAATGGAGAGAGACAAGAAGCCCCAGAGGCTGAGTTAGTTCATAAAACAGAGTGCCCCTCTCACCACTGACTATATAAGACACCTGAAATAATTCACTTATAGGAGCCTTTGCTAAGTGCATTGGAAAACATGGTATTCATCTGAACTAAAGGACAAATGGATCTCTAATTTGATGAGTTCAAAAAGTTAATGGGGAAGGATGTAAACTTGTTCAGTAGTAGCGTGGACCAGATATAGGATTTTGGATAACTTTTCAATAGCACTGAAACAGAGAACGAGCACTGAAGCAAAAAATCAAATATAAACTAACTTAATGTGCATAGCCTTAGATATCTGTGATCTTGTTTATTCAATTGTTGCTGAAGTCACTGTCAAACTTTTCCAGAACAGAGAGGTTTTTAAGAGGGAGTAAAGAGAAATAATAATTTTCTTGATATTAAAAAGACTGAAACCTTACATATGAGCAACAAATGAGGACAAATATTTTCAGTCCTGAAAGGTTTCAATGTTTTTTTGATGTGAAAAAGAGATAGCAGAATGAAGAAAAAAGGCATTTGAATGGTGTGGTGAGCTGACCCTAACTAGACATCAGATGCCCACAAAAGCTTCTTTATCACTTCCCTCCTCAGCTGCACACAGAGAACATAGGGGGAGGGCCAAGATATGAACCCTGAGAGACAGCTACTATCACAGGCAAAACAGACTTGTCTTGGGGAAATTAGTGCCTACTTTGGCCAAATCCACCTGTTTCAGAGTGGGGTCCTCCATGATCAACAGGTGGATTTCTACTCACTGTGGACCGCCATGGGCTGCAGATGCACAGCCTGACTCACCATGGTTTTCACCATGCAGGGGAGTCTCTGCTTTGGCACTTGGGGCACCTTCTCCCTCTCCTTCACTCACCTGGGTGTCTGCAGAGTTGATCCTCTCACATATTCTCACTCCTCTCTTCTGACTTCTGTTGGTAGTGTGCAGGTTTTGCCCCCCCTTCTTAACTATATTTTCACAGAGGTGCTGCCACCATCACTGCTGGGCTCAGCCTTGGCCAGCAGTGGGTCTGTCCTGGAGCTGGCTGGCAGCCCTTCCTCTATGAGCTTCCCACAGAAGCCTGTAGACCCCTCACTACCTAAACCTTGCCAACAAACCCAACATGAAGGCATGAGGTTACAATTACCACAGATGATCCTGGCCATGCATTTATCCTTTGAGAATAGAAAGCCTATTTGCCTTAATCATCACGTCACCATGGATTTTGCTGTGAAACACACATTGGCTTAACTGTTTCTTCAGTACTGACTAACACTCCTCTAACTTAGGCATGTGATCGTGTTAAAAAGGCTTGGAGCAAATGAAAGAGACAATAAAAGTCTTAATTTTGAATTAATTGCTTGCAAACTAAAGTCAATGAAACTATTTCTCTTCTTACATTAAAGGGCAGTTAATTGTCTGTAGGTCATAGTACTCTGACATAAACCTGGGATCTGCAGGTTTTGCACATTAACTAACCTATTAATTTTGTCTTCACCTTACTGTAACTAATTAAATTTTCAAATTTTTCAGGTTAACTATATCCAGTTGCCATTACATTAAGGTAATTCTTGCTGTGAGCCATGCTAACAAATTTTCCTGAGTCTATTATAGAGTCTCAAGTGTCACAGGCTGGAATCTGACATAGTTGAATATTTCTATTACTATGATTTTTCAGTCCACATGTTTCAATGCTGTTTTTTTAATTATGCTTCAGAACTGGGCCAGATCACAATTTGTATCTTCTGTTTTGTTCAGGGTGTAGTAAAAAAGAATTAAATATATCTCTGCTGTTTTAGTTAAGAACTGCATGTAAAAATGAGTGTTGCAAAACAGATGATTGATATGCCTTCATTATCATGTCTTCTTATTTCTAACCACCATTTTCCCCAGGGCAGAACAATACCGGTATTATGAAGGTTTTTGATGCACAGCAAGCCACATCCTAACCTCTGATCAGGAAATATGGTGGTTCTTAATTTTATTCTGTACCTCTACAGTTTAATTCACTGCAAGTGAAGAGGTGAATTTACAGAACAAACAGCCAGACAAATGCTACCCTGAGTAGGCTGTTCTTTGCCGTATGCATACTTGAATTAGAAAGGTCAACTGCATCCAGAAAGAATGCTTAGAACTTTTGAAATCTCATATGAGAAGAATCATGTTGGTATAAAAGCTACAGTTTTCAAGTGTAGAATATCTACAAGATCTCAAAGAAGTATGAAATTATTTTTTATTTCTTGGCAGAAAGATTTTTGTCTGTGGAAATGTCTTTAAGCGACTACACTTAAGTCCAATCTATTCTTTAGCCAAGATCACCTAATGGTTCTTTTCAAACTACTTTTTAAACATCTTACCATCATGAACAGACATTAAAATTTGCTATCCATACTTCTTGCTTAAGTGTGATACCTAAGATAAACCCCAACTGGATGAATTTATTGTAAGTCATATTACATGCACATATGACTGTGATTGTTGAAGGTTATTAATTGTCTGAATATTTTTCTCATTAAAAATACATAGTACTGCGGAAAAAGAACAGAATAGGTATGCATATCAGTGAAAATTTATTTAAAGTTTAAAATAAATTTAAGAACTATTTTTGAAACCCCTGTCTAATATTTACATAGAGCTTCAATGTAGTGAGACTTAAAGAGAAAATATAATTTTATAGACCCAGCTAAAACTTTGAAACTACATTTTCAAAATGGTAATAAAACCCTGTCTCTCCTCTGCAAATAACAATCTGTTGGATAATGTTCATGAACATCATGTGATTCCTATCCCTCCAAACATTCGTTATGGTATTCCTGAAAGGAATAAGGGAAGTGGTCTCAGACCTTTGCAATGAAACACTTCTGTGACAACAGCTGAACTTTATCCCAGCCAGAATAACCTTTTGACTAAGAGCTCTGGCGGAAATGTTGAACATCTATCTTCATGAACACTATACAGGATAAATAATCCAAGTGATATTATTACAAGAAGCACTTTGTGAGTGTTAACTACAGAATTCAGAGCTTAATCCAGTTTCTTACCGTATATTCAACATAAAGATTTAATTTAATCTAGTGTTACAGATGAAAATTTAAATATGCCAGACTCAGGAAACATAAAAGTGAGGTTCTCACAGCCATTGGCACTGAGCCCCTGTACAGAGGCATTGAATTTTATTAGGTCAATGCTGTAAGGATATGCTGCTGGCTACAATGTAGTTAAGTGACAGGTGCTGCGAAAAACATAACATTCAAGTTCCCAGCTTCCTCACACTTTTCATATCCTCTTGAATTAACATAAATATCTGTAGTGAATATACTATATGGCATTCCACACTGAATTATTTTGGCTTTTGCAAAACCAGGTAATTTTTCATTGGAAAGTACCTCTGTAATCTACCAACTACTGACTCAATTTAACAAGGTGTTATATACTAAATGTACTTCAAATCTTTATATCAATAGCTGATATTTTCAGTTCCCGGTTTGTATGGGTTGCCTATTGCAAAATGCCTAAAAAGGTAATGTATTCTAAACTTCAACTGAAAACCATGAGGAGGGGGGATTTGAGTTGATGGAAATGAGAAAAAAAATGTTTTCTGATAATTTGCTTTTCTCTTTTTCCTTCAAGGTCCCTAGAGCTTCCAGCAGAGCTTTGTACCTGTATGCTTTATATTTGTTTACTTTGAGATATCACGTTGCTGGTTGAGGATTCACATAATTTATGAAACGTAACTGAATGTATTTAAGTGTTGTGGTGAATACAGAGAAGGAACCTTATGATGAGAAACAGCTGCAAGGGTATACAGCGCACAAAGATCAATCACCCTAATATTAAAGATGTGAGTCACTGAAAAAATATCATTAACTATTTCCTACACCACATCACCTGAGATTAGGTCAAAGTAATACAGAGCGGCTGTTTCATGATCCCCTGACCCCAAATGTCAGTGCTGACATTAATTTGGACCAGCCAAACAGGACCACCTAGAATCCTAATGAACCAAGCTTTAGACAAATGCCTGTTCTTTGCTACGTCTGTGAGGACTTTCACATCTCAGTGTCTTAAAGGAGGAAGATACAGAATTATCTAACGCTTATTTCATCAAATTTCTTAAATCAGGTTTATTATAAAACTCTGACTCGTAACTCAAGTATGCAGACATTTATAAAGAGCTCTCTGGAATGCTGTGTGCTCACGTCTGAATGGAAAACAGCAGCTGAAGTTTAGCCCCAACACACACACATGCATGCACAGTCTCCTCCTCATAGGAGGGCATTTTCTTTCTTTCTAGGCAGGAGGCAGGTGAGGGGCAAGTGGTTATTGAGTCAATTTGGTACTCATCATACCTAAATTCAATTCCCTGCTCTATTACAGAACAATGGGGTCCATAGTTTATGAGAAATTTTCTCAGCTGTAAAGCACAGAGTACTGGTATGAGATTCAGCTTTAAATAAATTAATTTGCATCTCTGTAGCTGGCTATCTGCAAAAGTGTAACTCTTGCATGTATGCGATGTTTAAATCAAGACTGCACACCTTTGTTTTCACAAAGTATCGTGAATTAAAAATATGCTGCATTCCATGGCACTCAACATGGAAAAAACAGTCTTGCTCTGCTTTGGAAAGCTGCTATAAAAATATACTTCAGAAACAGTGGTGTATTCATATGGCATAGGATGAACATATAGAACTCATGTTTGGAAGATATCAACATACAAATTTTTCCACTTTCTTTTTGAAACTTAAAGCGGAAAATGAAAAAACGTGGCTTATTTCTGCTTGATTTCTGTGTGCACTTTTTTAAATATAACTTTTTTTTCTACGAAATCCTTTATTCTGGGTAATTTAAACCATGATCACGATCAGATTAATTATGTATTTTTTTTAATATTCCTCTGTTTGTCCATCTATATTTCTAATTTCACATTGCTACATTCTTTTGTATCCCCAAACAACATTACTCAATCAAGTTACTTTTAAGACTCTCTTCACATGCTTCATCGTGTCAAGATCCATTAAATTTGAGCATAATCAAACACAGTTAGAAATCTGTTTGAAATGTCTTTCTACTCTATCTTATGATTTCCTTGTTTATTTAATCCAGGGTGACAATGCTGCAGCATTGTGTAGAGCTTCATGTTGAGATGTTTGTCTATTATGACAAGGAAAAGAATCACTTTTTTTCTCCCTGTGATTAAGCCTAAATTATGGTTTAAATGAAAGGGCCTTTTATTACTTGAAGAAGTTCACCAACCAAGTCTTTTTTATGTTAGGTTGGGCTTTTTTTTTTATGTTGGAGTAAGATACAAGAACAGAGGTTTTGTTTTCTGTGTGTCTTTAGTTCTATGAGGTTATCCTAAATAAACATGTGATGCAATTGGTGTAAGAGTGAACTTCCATTATTTACAAGACTTGTATGGAACAACTTTTAGCATTCATACAGTACGTAGTTTGTTTACCAGTCTTTTATTAGTTGAAAATTAAAATGAAATTAAATGTTTCTTAACTTGAATCCCAAACTGAAAAGCTACAATAAGGTAAAGTTAACACTGCAAGGCAGTGGGTGTTAATGAAAGGAAAATATAGTTTTAGTTCTTGTAAAACAGAGTCTGCTCAACTGCCAGGGCCAAATTTTTAAATCTGAACATTTTCAAGTAAGAAATTATGATGGACAACGGTAGTACTCCTGCAATTTTTTTTTTGTCTGAATCTTCTCTCTTTCCATTTTTACCTTCCTCTCTTCTGCAGTTTCCTTGTGATCCCCTGCATCATTCCATTTGTTCATCCTCTCTCCTCCTGTGTAAAATATTAGGTTCCCCCATAATGTTATTCTTAGATCTGGCTTTTCAGTGTCATGCAGTGAAACCTAAGCAGCAGCAGTAACCAACATCAATAAATATTAAAAGATCAACGATAATTTAGGTAAGAAATCTATTGATTCTCTGTTCCTATATGCAGTCTCAACTCATTAAATCATCATAAGTGAGGAAACTTGCACTTAGGAACACAGGAGCAGTGTTTTTATTGATTGTCTCATATCTTTGCCTCAACAATCCCACCTGTTTTACCTGGCCCTGTGTGTGGTCTTATTATTCATGCAACATTCATTATATAATTTAGGTTAACCACAATTTAATTTATTCAAATTAGATTGGACAAAAATGTTGTTGTTATAAATAAATAACTGTAAAATAAAAATATCAAACCACATTAAAGTAGGCTAAAACTAGTCAGAGAGAGACTAATCAACCTGGCAAGCTCAGTTAGCATCTTTTTAAATATCAGAGCAGAAATTCAGTAATCATTTCAGACATATCTAGCAGTTTCTTCATGCTGTATCCACTCACAGAAAGACTATGACAATGACACCTATTCCTACAGGTCAAAATCATGCATCAATTACAGGACACATATTTGATTCTGCAGTGGCAGTATTTTCATTCCCAGGAGCTGATGAAGGTCCCTTTTGAAGTGATTAAGAACTTCAATGATAATGACAAGGAGACCTGGACAGTAGCCACAAAAATATTAGTGTTGACTAACAGTATAATACCCTCTTGATGTGTAAAAAACAAAGTTTGTAAATTGGTTATGTTCGTATGTACTAATTAGAGAAGAGTACTTCAACAAATTGGCTATAATAATAAAAAATAACTAAAATACTGTATAATTGATTTTCAATAGCATATATCTTTTACTAATGGGATTCTCAATCTAGTTTCAAGAAAATTACCAAAATGCAGCAAACCCACTAGCTGCTTGCTGATAATTATGCCCAGCTAAAAAGTGAAAATCATGCAATCATTTCTGAAGAGGAAATACATATTATATACTATTAGAAAGTATATAGCTCTTGGACCCAGAGATTTCAGGTCACTGTAGATTTGTAAGACAGTACCAGTAAGGACTGTTTGGTGAATTGGTAGGATGTAAGTGACAAAAAAGTGTCCTTCACACAGGATGCTCTGTTCAGAAATCACCTAAGAAGTAGCATTAAGAAATTACTGAACTAAACCTGGGCTGTGTCTTCCTTTAGGCACAATGACTACCTCACCTCAGTATCCCCAGAATGGGAAGAGTGCCTGAGGAGTACCTCAGCAGTTTCAAGCAGCAATGACCATCTTGTTCCAGACATACCGTGCTCCTAAGAACAGTGAGCCAGTGAGGACAATTTGCACAAATATGCACAAAAATGCCAAGATAGAATAACTGATGCATTCAGCTAAGTGTATCATTACGCCATAACAAACATCCTCAATTCATATTTCAGGATAAACAGAGCCTGCCCTATGCCAGAATTTTTCACATACCTTGAGGTCAGTTTGGTGTACAGAGAATAAAGAAAACCAAAGAAACCTTTTCCCTCTCAAAAAAACCCCAGAGTATGCAGATATTTGACATAAAAATGCATTATCCTGCAATATTTCAGATTCTATTATAATGTTATCTACCTTTTATGTCCATGATCAGTTTGGCTCAGGCTGGCAAAACTGTTTGCGGACTATGGAAGCCGATCACTGGGCAGAGTTTCCCTTCCATTTCCAAGACATAAAAAGAGAAAAAAAATCAGAATTTTTTGTGATCCATTTATAAAAAATACTACATTGAGTTGTATCAGATTTTTAGACTTGAATTTTAAATTATTAAGCTTACTGTTTTTAAATGTTTTGTCCCAATTATGTACAACATTTAGTAGAAAGTCATGGAAGATAAGACTCCTTTCCTTTTAAAAATGATGAAGCATTTTCAACAATTGGAAACATTCCTTTTAAAAAAACCAACAGAACCAAAACAACAAACAAACATTGTGGGAGATTTACTGTATTCACAACAACCATTTAGATCTTGAAATGTTATCATTTTCCCATGGACATAAGTAGCTTATTGGGAAATCCCTTACCAGTTGTACAGCTAACATCTGCTTCTCCTCTCCAAATAAATACCCAGGAGCTTATCTATGAAACTATGCTGTCACTATTTCAGATACCAGCTGCATTTTACTTATCAGTTCAGCCCTAACACAATACCAATCCCAGATTCAGTGTCATTTGCATTTCCAACCCTTGTATCCTTTAACTTTCCATCACAGTCTACACATTTCTTCTGAAATTTCATTCCATTGTATTTACCAGTAAGTTTTTCTCTTTGGTTAATTAGTTTTCAATGCTTTGCTTTTGTTTCAGAAGAGAAATTACAGGAGCATGCAGTCCACTTTAAACATCATTTCAGCATCTGAAAACAGCAGAAAGAAAAAGTGTTTTCACTTCTGTAGACATGTCTTTAATCAAACATATTTTGCTGCTTAGTAAGAATGCAAATAACACAGTCTGAATTCGACTGTAGAAACAGGACATGTTCACTTATTCTTGACATAAACAGATTTGGCTGCATATTCAATGTTAAAATCTAAGTTTATATAAAGAATATGTAAACCACTTCTAGACATGACAGCTACTCGTAAAATTTGAGGTTTCTGCTCTAGCATAGAGGAGTATGAGTGGATTTGGAATGTGTAAGATGAAGGAAACTGAAAAATTTTAGGGTCGGAATGCAAAAATGGGTATTGGCCTGATTCAGCAACAAAGTGTCTTTGCCTACTTTAACGCTTGATCTGTTGTTGCACGCTGAAGAGAGAAATTTTCAAGGATGAAAAATTGTTATCTTCAGTAGCGGCTTGGAAAGTAAACTCTTCCACAGGCTTCTGCTCTGTGTTGATCTGGTTATGGAGTCCAGCAGCAGTGCACATGTGAAACTGACCTAAGGCACAAAGGATTTATGTCAAATCACTTTCTTCCTAGACAGATGATGCTTTTCTTCTGAGAAAAGACACATTTCTTACAAGGGAGAAAGAAAAATTACTCTCTTTACATTCTTGAATTCATGTGGTCTGTCTTTTCTGGATCCCATAAGGAACACAACAAACAGCTAAAGGCAGATATCTTCCACTATGACCTTCAGAGCCCAAAAGTTACCACAGTACTGAGCCCAAAAAGCTTGTGAGTGAACACTCAGCCTAAACTTGCAAACAGCAGAAAAGGCTACCCGTCACTTTCATGGCTTATTTATTCTAATGACTACTTGTTTTCACCATGAAAATCTGAACTTTATTTTCAGTGCTTTCTATCCAGTTTCCAGTGACTACCTCTTCGTACTCTTTATTTGCTTTTTTTCTCCTTTTCTTCTTCTCAATAGTATAGGTACACTATACATTGAGCATATTGCCAAGCAATCTATTGATCATAGGATATGACATTCTACTATCTGCCTCACAAAACCAGAAGTAAACATCTCATTGTAATCACCTGTGTTCTACTCTCTTTGTAAACATACAGGAAGGAAATTTTAGGTCAACAACTTTAACCTAGAAACTACCACCATCTAGGTCAAACAAACTGACTTACAGAATATTCTCCATTGCTTAGGCATATTCTGCATTAATCTTTGCTGTCTGTTTGATTTCTTTTTAAATTAAAACATAGGAGTCATAAAATTGCTTCTGTTGAAAAGGTGAAAGATAAATGGACTGTTTAAAAAAGGACCAGTTACATCACAGATAGAGAAAAGCAGAAAGGAATAAAAACATTATGAAGGGGATGTTACTCCTGATGAATAAAACAGAATACCATCTATGCAATGCAGAAAGCTGAAAGAAGAGATCATCACAGGTTCAGAAACACATCAGAGTGGAGGATCAACTATACAGTGCATGAAAACATAAAAAGACCACTGTTCACCCTTCATAGTCTGGCAATGTAGAGCAATTAGAAGTAACACTACAGGAACTGTACGTTGAGGGCAGCTTGGAGATGCTTTCATAATGTGATGTTACAGTGACATCCTCTGCTGAGTGCCCTCTTCCTGTACGTAGACAGATGCATAAACTGTGTAGCTGTGTGTGGCAAACTCATCTTCCCCCGAAAGCTCGAGGTGGCAGTTCATGTACTGCTGAATTGATCTGGACAGGTGCAGGAAAACCTAAGCTTCCAGTGGTTTTTCCATCTGTGCATGTACAGATTAGCAACCAGGCATGCACTCTGTATAAGGTCAGATAGTGCTGTGAATGATTTTTTCCCTTCCCTGGCATCAGCAGAACAGTTCCCTGATCTGGAAGGATCATGAAACAGATGACATTTCACTAAATACAACAGGCCAGGTTGTACTCAGGATCACCTCATGTGGTTCCACTGAATCCTTTTATAAATGGCATTTGTATATGAATGGCTGACACAGAGCCAAAGAAATCGTGTCCTCATCTATTCTGATTACAAAGGTGTATTCAACACAGCTGACACACTAAACAAACAACTCAGCAAACTACAACTTCTAAAAAAATACTGTAACCTTTCTCTTTGAAAAAGAAGTTGTACCTGTACAGAGGATGTGGAGCTGTGGGTAAGTCATGACATATGAGCTCTATCTCTTGATTTCACATACATGAGAAAACCAAGGACATGTAATTCTCAATATTGTTACTGCTACCCCTGCTCTGGTTATCTGAGGGATTGCAAAAGAGCTGTGTCATGAATGAGTGGTTTACGTTGCTCAAAGAACACCATCAAACACATCAGCAAAGGCAAGTTCGATGTGAATTTGTAAAAGCACAACTTTAAGTCTGATGGCAAGATTCACTATATCACTTACTATATGGATGAAATATACAAAAGGAAATCGACTTACAACTGAGCTTGTCTAGAAGACACAAAAGTGTAAGGGACACCCTCGTGTTGAGTGCTTTAGGTATTCTTTTATACCCTTTAAGATATGAGCTGTTGACCATGTCAGAGTCCAAGATTCGAACTAGCCATGCCTAAGCTCTCATTGGGAGTTTAGGAAGTAAGGGGGTCCGCTCTGCACCTCAGATTCAACAATGAAACAGGGCTGCAGGATCTTCTGGTATGTTTATCCCATGTTGACTCCTGTATAGAAAAGCTGGCTAGACTTAAAAGTCATGGGAAGCTTGCAGTACTTCCCAGGATGGAAATAAGCTGACAACAGTAAAATGGCTCCTACTAAGACAGGATTAAAATAAAACAATGTTGCAGATGTAAATTTTGGTCGAAAAAAGCAAATTTGCAATGAAACAAGTTGTAAATCAGATCAACTACTGAATTTTCAAACAAACACGTGGTATTTTCAAACATACTACCTTGTAGTAGTTCAAACAAACCTACAGGTACCACATATACCTAGCTTAAGAGTCTTTCAGTTGGTATTTAAAACATTTACAGCTCACATTTCCACTGCCTTTGCACATCTTCAAGAGGAGGTTTTTTAGACTAAATACTGCCCTGCCATGAATGCCGCTTGTGCAAACGGGCGGGGCTTGCACCGATTCCAAGAGCTGGGAAGAGTAACTCATCCTGGTTTTGGGTGGCAGGGTGCTCCTCCTTAACACAGACTGTACCTGAAACTGGAAGCTCATTTAGAGAAAGGGTGGGTGCAACCTGTCCCTTTCTTCTTCCCAAAACCCGCGGGGACTGCTGGAAGCGGCGGCACGATGCTGACCGGAGCGGCCGGCCCAGGCCGGGCAGAAGAGCCGGAGTCAGACGGGAGCTCCCGCTTCCCTGGCTCTGCTTTCCGTCCTCGGGGGCAGCTGCCGCTCGGGAGAGGCTACCGTGCTGCCTCCAGCAAGGGAAATCCCCGACTCTCCTCGGGCTCTGCCTCCACCTGCCTCTCGAGGGGACCACGGGGCAAGAGGAGGTTCTCAGCACCGCAGCCCACCGGCTGGGCCAGGTGGGGAGACCAGAGCCGGCTCAGCTAAGCTCCGCCGCGGGGAACCAGCCGACGCCGCTGCGCTCACTGCTGCCCGGGCCGCCTGGCAGGACGCGACCGCCGTGTGGTGGCGGAGCGGCGCGGCACGGCACGGCCCGGCACGGCCCAGCTGGGCGCGGGCCCGTCCCGGCGGAGGGCGCGGCCCGTCCCGCCCCCGCGCCGCGCACGGCGCCAACAGCCCGAGCGGCGGCACCACCTCGGCGGCGCTGGGCTGGGCTCCCCCGCGCGTCTTTCTCGCCGCCTTTTCCTGTCTGCATCCTCCCCGGTCCTCCCCCCATACCCCCTCCCCCCGCCATTCTCACCCTGGAGGAGCTCGGCGGGACTTTCCTGAAACTTCGCGGGGAAACTCGCCCGGCGCCTCCGGGGCGGCCGCAAACTTTTCGCGGCGGCGCCCGACTCAGCCCCTCCGTCCCTGACTCTTCGGCTGTGGCGGCGGCTTCGGCGGGAAGTTTCCGATGAGCGCCCCTCCGCTGATCCGGCCGCCCAGCCCGCTGCCGCCGCCGGGGGCTGCTGCCGGCGGCGGCGTCGCCTTCCACCTCCAGATCGGGCTGAGCCGGGAGCCGGTGCTGCTGCTGCAGGACTCCTCGGGGGACTTCAGCCTCGCCCACGTCCGGGAAATGGCTTGCTCCATTGTAGACCAGAAGGTAAGAAGAAGGCCCCAAAGCGAGCCCCCTCCCGCCACTTCGGACCCGCTGCCCGGGGGCACTGTTGTTGGCTGTGAACTTTCCTTCCCCGGCGGCTCTGCTCCCGGATAAACGAAACCCATCCCAACTCCCCTGCCGCCGGCCTCACTTCCTTCCCCCCGGCGCCCCACTTGTCTCTCTGCCGTGGCCCCCAGACCACGGTGCGAAGGAGGTTCTGTGTGGGATGCTCGCATGCGAGCTTGACTTTTATTTTGCTGGCAGGGGATGTAAGTGGCTGTGCGAACTAAAAGCCGTTATTAAAAACAAACTCCGGCCGGATCTATCCGCTGATTTCTGATGCTGCGGAAGGGGGGGCGCGGGGGGCAGAAAGCTGTCAGCTGTGATGGCAGTGCGGCGCCCCGGGGCAGTTCACGCTGTCCTGGCCTCTGCTGGGAAAGTTTCCACTTAAAAAAAAAAAAAAAAGGCAAACAGCAACAAGGAAAAACCAAGCCCGACAGCCCAGCATTCAAAGCGGCAGGCAGCGCTTCGCACGCCTTTCCTTGTGCCGGGCAGCCCGGCCAGAGCCGCCGGCCGGGGCCGGGGCCCCGCGGTGCTGCCCGGCCGCCGGACCGTGCCGGCCGTGGGGGCGGGCGCTGCCCTGGGGACAGGGTGGCGCTGGGGCCAGCCCCGGGAGCTGGCAGGTGGCCACGGCGCGGGAGGGGACCGAGTCAGCCCTAGCTGGCGGCTGCTGCGGGCGGCCGTGGGTCACCGGGCCGGCGGGTGGGGAGCCCCGCTGCCCGCGGGGGTGGCACTCGCCACAGCCCCTCCGGAGCGGCACCGTGGTCAGGCGCAGTTCACCTGCGCTTCGGTAGAACTCGCGGTGTACGCTGAAATCCACCGGGCTTCCGCCTCAGCCACCGCTGCCCTTGCCTTTTCTAATTTCTCTGTTTTAACAATAGCGTTGTATATTGAAGTAAAGTTTTGCTTTATCCGTGTCTGTTGTGCGAAGGTGTCATAGTGATTGCAAAGGAGAAAAAAGCCAGCCTAAATATTGAGGATGATTATAATGGAAAAGAATGTTCTTCCTCTTCCTCCTTGTTTTTACCGAGGTAAAATAATTTCAGGCAGGGATGTTTTGTTTTTTTAGTTGATAGCTTTGTCTTACGTCTCTTCGTAGATCATCAACCTGAACTTCACTGAATAGTGGAACTTCTTTTTTTGTTGAAGAGTGACTAGTGAAGTGTTTCCAAAAAAGTATAAAATATGCATCCTTATTTCTAAATTTTGCATTCTTTATAGTTTAAGAAGTGGCTACCTGCTTTTTTTAAACTAAATTTTGGAGAAAAGTGTACCCTTTCATGTTACCATATTTGTTTTTAAAGCTGGACCAACACTTGTCACTTGGTCATGTATATGGATGAAACACCTTAGATATTTTCCATATTTCACCATTCAGAAGTTATTGTGCTAACAATAGTGGAAGACCTAGGATTATTGTATTCATTGCTTCTATTTGCTGTTCTAGAGTATTTTATTAATTAATGGGCTTACTGTAATCTTGTTTTTAAACCTCATTTCCTAACAATGTACCATTGTGTAAAGAAAACTTAATGTGATGGCCTGTGCTTAAACAGTCAAACTTACTTGTGTGAGTACTGACATAAAGTTTTGAACACTAGTTTGTTGCAGTTTCTTAATTGCATAAAAGAGAGCATCATGTAGCTGCTCTTCAGGGCACACTTGAATGAGGAACTTTCTTCGAGTCACAGTTTCTCAGAGCTGAAATATCTGCTTTCCCAAGGCTGTAGAGAGGGAAGTGGCTCAAAGAAAGGGAAAACTGGAAGAAAGAGATAGGCTTTGGTTTGTTTGTTTTTATTTTCTTTTCTTGTTAAATGGTGGCCTCTGCCTCTTCCACCCTGCAGAGCAATTTGTATGTTATTTAGTCCTTAGAGTCTCCATTTTCAGCTTAAGGCTGCAAGTGTGTCAATATACATGATTTTACTGGCATGCATTGCTTCACTAAACCTGATGGGATTGTTTGTGTATTCAAAGTTACTTGGCATGCTGGCAGAGACTTTAAAAAAAAATACGTGATATCTAAAGCTGTTACGAGGTAATCATTTGTGTGTTGTAGGTTCATGATTTTATCTTTTCCTGAAATGATTTGCAGTGGTGTCTACTCTTGCTTTTATAACAAAGATGTGTTTGCTTATCACAGTCAAGCAGGAGACTATACTGTGAAGAATTTTATATTGCAATCTCATGCTATTTTTGAAGTTTCTCTGGATCTGTAGAGTAGTGGTCAACCAGGTAACAATTTCCTTCCCAACCTTCTATTGGGTTGGGACTGTTGAAGCAGTATATAAGGATGAGAAATTGTGGGTTTGTTTTTCTCAATTTTTGTTATCTTAGACTGCTTAAATCAACACTGTGTCTGTGGTGTGCTGTTAAATATTTAAGCAGTCCCCTTGCACACAGCTTTATTTTTAGGATTGTGCTGACTTTTCTTCAGTATCAGAGTCATATGATCTGTTTATAGGGAGCCTCTTCCATGGTAATGTGGGCATACCTGATTTGAGATGATTGTGACCCTTACTCTGCGCAGGTTTATACACCCACTTAATTTACTCCCGCTCAAAATTTACGCTAAATTGAAATAAACTTCTCAAAGTGTGCAGAGTGGAGCACATGTAGGCCTGAGTAGGATGTTAATACAGTGTGTGTGTATAGATATATTTATGTGTGTATATATGTATACACCCTCCCTATTTCTATATCTTGATATGGTGGTTTTGTATATAAATAATACACATGTGGGTTCACATGTATAAAAGTTAATGCTGTGTATAATTTAGTAGTTCATACTTCCTTATAAACATGTGTGTGCATTTACTTCCATGAGAGTACTTTAACTTTTGCACTTCAATTGCTGTTTAGGTTTTTAATTTTGCTAGAGAGTATAATTATATTGATGATATAATGTACATGATGTGAAAAATGGAATGAGGGAGGTGTGGCTTTTTCTCTATTTTATATGAGAGGCATTCTTTCAGAAATTTTATCCTGAGATAACTGTAAAGACACTTCCTTTACAGACAAAAATCTGAAGATGAAATGGTACATCCTGATTTCTGGCATAAATTCAAACACATTTAAGTCTCTTAAGAACTGTTCTGAAGACAACAAAATTTGATTCCTTTGAGTTTGTGTGTTTTGTTTGTCTTGCTTAGAACAAGTAACATGAAAACCTTGAGACTTGTCGATGTGGGGTTATTTTTTTCAGTAAAAATGGATCTTTAACATTTAAAAGATGATATAGTTGACAAGAAATGAGGATCAACTTTAAAATATGTGCCTGTGTTTGACTTCTAGGCTGACTCCCCCACAAGAACAGTGCGAGGATATTGTAAAATATATAAGATAAATAGTATGAATTATTGCCCTTTTTGAGTTAGCTGCACACAATAAAACCACTTTTCCAGAACAAAAATGTAATCCAAAGCACATTTTAATTATATGGAATTACCATGTTACCAAAGATTTACTATACTAAAAAGACGAAGAAAGTAATCTTTATACAACTTTTTAATACAAATTCATGCATTTTTAATTCAAAGGGGATATTATTATTTGTATGTTGTATTTAATGAAGTTCTTTGTCGTTGTTATAGCTCACGTTTGATGAGCTGGGGTACTGTAGTGGGGTACTGTTGGTAAACTCAAGAGTTTTGGAAACTTTGAGTTCTCAAGTAAATGCATAAGGCAGTGTTACTTGACTTGAGAATGCATATTTTATAAAACAGCTCTTAGGTCCACCGTTAAGATCATATGCTGTCTAGGCCTTCAGCACTTGAAGACTTAGAAGTTGTAAGGAATACAAAAATCATAAATACAAGAAAAAAATTTGATCAGAAACAGAGCAAATAAGATTTGAGCTGCATAGGCTGCGCAGTTCAGACTGATTTACGAAAGTAGTGTTGCAGATGATTCAGTGGTTTGAATAGTTCTGAAATTTTACAGTAGGAAAAAAAAGTAATAAAGGGAGTGGCCATTTTGGGAAAGGAAAGGACAAAAAGAAAAGTACTTGGTTCAAGTAGTGTACTGCAACTGGAAGGCTGTGCCCAGACTCATCTTTATGTGAGGTTATCTGGTGTTAAATTAGGAGAATTGCTACAAATCGAATCAAGAGCCATTTTAAGAGTATTCCTGAAAACTGAACCAAACACATTCAGGAACAGGTATGCATCCACTTTTGCTTCTAGTTGTCATTATAAGGAAAATCTAACTTATTCTTAAGTAAATAAAAAAGGAAAACAAGAATGAACTCGGTTTTGTTTTCTTAGGCTGGAGTCTCTTATGATCCGAGGAAAGAAAGGAGAAAACCTTTTCCAAAGGTTGATGTGAAAATATATTTATCTTTTTCTGCAGTTTTTTTAAGCGGTCATGGAAAACATGGGGTTTATTTATATGAATGATGGGGGTTTTGTTTGCTTGTGATGTTTTTGTTTGGATGGGTTTTTTGGTTTGTTTTTCCCCCCAAACCTACATATTCTCCTAAAATAAACAAGAGCCTGGTGGTAATGAAATCAATTCCTTCTGAGTGGGATAAGGACTCAGTGTACATGAGCTACTATAGAGATTCTTAGCTTCAGGATAAACAGAGAAACTGACAGGTTTTTTACCATGCTGACTAAGTCTCATAGATCTTCATTCAAACATACAAATGTAAACATTTTATGTATTCACAACACTGTTGTCTGTAGTCCCAGTCTTTATATGTTCTAGAAAAGTTATTACAGATGTGGTGTTGATTTGGGATAGTTAAATACTCACGGTGTCTTTTACTGGTGCACACTGGTAGCAGTGTGTTAATTTTTTTTCCATGAAGTGAGTTTTTCTCAGCACTGAATGCTTTCTTCTGCCTGCATTGTGGAGGTACCAAGTTGTTCAGTTGAGTTTGAGAAATGCAGGGTGCCTTGTTATTATCCACGTAAACATTTTCCAAACTCAAGAGAGACTTTTGATGCTTACAGTTTAATCTTTTATTGACTTTACATTTGTTGTTCTCCACCTGGAAACTGTAAGTCTCTGTATGTAATATTAGTTTGTGGCTTAGTTAAAGTTACTTTTGGACCATATCTGAGAAGACGCTAGTAAATTAAAACTTCAGTGAAAGGGAGTCAGTCTGAATTCGTTTAAAGAAACTGGGATTTTTAGAAAATGTTAACTCTGTTATGTAATCTGTCATGCATCCAGATAAGGAAAATGGGTCTAATACCACAAACCTGTGTAGAGCATTTGAGAATTTCCTAGCTAATGATTAAAGACTATTGAATACATTGTCATAGAATAAAAAATAAGATGGAGCTCTAGATAGAGGACAGGCTTGTAACCAAAGCAGTTCACATCCTAATTTTTAAAGGAATTATAGAAGGAACGTGTTGATCTTGTGTTATTTCCACTGATGCTTTCCCCAGGAAATACATAATTTCCATAATAATTTAAAGAGAGTAGAAGATGCATAGGGGTATGAGATACTGCTCTCACTGCTGATGAGATTCAGCTCTGTTGCCAGAGAAAGGATGGAATTTATTGAATGAAGTTGCAACATTTCCCAGACAGAGGTGCCATGTGGAAATAGTATGGCATGTGCTCGGTGAGTCTGTAATACCCGAGGTCTGTCTGTCTGTCTGTCCCATAGAAGACTTACTGAGTGTAAACCGCAGGATGACCTGAGAATGCACAAAGAGCCCAGTGTGTCCTGCGAGCTCGGTGGGTTTATGCTTGTATGTAGGTGATCTCTGCTGTGGATGGTGTGAAACACCCTGCTATGTGTCAAATCCCTGTATGGGTTTGTGCAGACTTTGACCACAGGTGTTTTCCTGTGACTTCTGGAAATCTCTCACAAACATCTGAAACTAACTTGTTCTTAGGTAGATTTTCTTTTCCCTCCTCTGTGTTTGGAGAAATCTGCCTGTATGGTTACTATATGTTTATGCTGTGGTTACTTGCAAGGAAACAAACATGCTTACTGAAATCTGCATATTGTTAATTTTGGTTTCTTATTTTTACTGTATTTTGTATATGAAACCAGTTCAGTTAAAAGCTTCTGTCAAATGTGTGTTTGCTTTTTTTTAGTGATTATGGTAGTGATTATTTTTAAGATACAAAAATGTAGAATTAAAAATTACAACAGAGACAATTCTTGGTCTCAATGTATATCTTAAGCAATTTGTGATAAGCACATGCATTGTTTGTAGATTTTTTTAAAATTACAGTTGCGTAGGTCTCTGGCTTCTTGACTGGTTGTCATCAGACGTGTTTATATTGACGTTATGTAATATGGTTGCAGTTACATAGTTGCAATCAAGTATATAATTAAACTCTCTTTATCAGGTGTTTGTCTAGGTGAACTGTCCTCCAAAATACTTGATTCATCTTCCCTGTATAACAGTGTGGTTGTATATATAGTTACCTTTATGTATTGCTTTAGTCAGTGCTAGCAGTTGACTTGTATATGTCTGTTGCTGCTTGGAGGAGGACTTCTCTTTCTACTGGAGCTACTACATGCCTTCTGCATACTGTAAATTTGTCATTTGTAAAGTCTTCCTTATGGTGTGTTCTGGTAAACTCAAAGAATGATCAGTTTTAAGAGTTTAATTAAGGAGGAATTAAATTAAGAATTTAATTAAGGAAGGCACCTTAATGAGCAGAGAATCACAGAATGGGTAAGATTCTGTAATTGGGTAATCAATCACAGAATGGGTAAGGTAATTGGCTTCTGGGCTGCAGCTGTACACTGGCAGCTCATTTTGAGCTTTTTGGTCCAAAAACATCCGGAAGTCTTTCTCCTCAGGGCTAGTCTTGATCCCTTCTCTACCCAGGCTGTACTTGTGCTGGGATTGCCTCAACCCAGGTGCAAGATCTTGCACTTGGCCTCGTTGAACTTCCTGAAGTTTTCACAAGCCTGTCAGGGACCCTCTGGATGGCATCCCTTCCCTCCAGCTTTACAACTGCACCACACAGCTTGGTGTCAGCACAAGCTTGCTGAGGCTGCTCCCTGTCCCGCACTCCATGTCACTGACAGAGATGTTAAAAATGCCCATCTCAGTACCACCCCCTGAGGAACATCCACTCCTCTCTGCTCTCTGTTGGATATTGAGCTGGTCACTGCAACTGAGTGCTACCATCCAGCCAAATTTTATCTACTGGGAGGTCCATCCATTAAATCCACATCTCTCCACCTTACAGAAGAGGATGTCATGCAGGACAGCGTCAACTGCTTTGCACAAGTCTATGAATATAATGTCCTCTGCTCCTCCCTCATCCACGGCTGCTGTAACCCCGTTGTAGAAGGCCACCAGATTTCTCAGGTATGATTTGCCTTTAGTGAAGCCATTAGTTAGCTGTCACCAATCACCTTATTATTTTCCATGTGCCGTAGCATAGTGTCCAAGAGGAGCTGCTCCATGATTTTGCCAGGCACTGATGTGAGAAAATAGTTGTTTCATTTTTCTATATCAGACTTGAGTGTCACTGTTGCAGGATTGATTGTAGAGGTTCTGCTAGAAAGGCTACCTAAATTTTGTTACCATGTCTCACTTGCTACAATAGAACCTGCTCTGCTCTGGCATCACCTTTGTTTCCATTTTCCTGGATTGTGGTTTTGGTATGAATGTCCAGGATTTTGTAGGCCAAAAGAGATTTCTTTCACAGGCTTTCAACTTTTTTCTTCTTCATACACTTTTAGTACTGCTAAAGTACTAAAAGCTCTTGCTTTTTGAGACTTTTCTTTCTTTTTAAATATTTCTATCCAGGAAATAGTCTGAAATGATGGCAGACTTGTTTTCACTCAAAAACCACGTTTATAATGAAAACCAATTGTTCATATCAGCTTTTGATCTTTTCAAGTATAAAATATTGACATACGCACTTCAAGTCAGGTACTTCATAAAGATGATTTTTCCTTTCTAAATGCTCTTCTAGTTTTATCTGCTGAAACAACACGGAAGGGTCGTGTAGTGTGCCACACTATGTTGAGATAATACTGTGGATATATTACAGTGGTTTATGCATAGACATAAATTAGGCATAAATTCCAGTGTATGTCTCTTTTTTCTACTTTCTCTTCCTCTGCCTATTTGTGGCTTCCTTTTTCTTGTTCCTTGTATGTGTTTTCTTCTTCAGCTGAGGAAAACTTAGTCTAGAGGTAAGCTTTCACTTGTTCAGCTATACAATGTGTATATTCGTGTTGTGATTGTATTGCTTACATAGCCTGTTGTGTGTGCCTCTTCTGCAGTCAGAACCACATCAGAAACAGTATTATGACATTCAAGATAAAACATTGATTTTGATAAAAATTTGCCACTTTTTTTTAAAAGTTAAGAAACATGAATGTACATAATCTAATCTGGTTCTTGGCTGTTTCCCAAGAGAAGAAAAGAGGCGTTTAGAGACTTTTATTACTGGTGGGCATAAAAAGGTCTTCCAGTGTGACTTTAGGCATAAGGTGTATACAAAGATGTGCTAAGAGAAGCTGCAAACCATGACGACAGTTGCCAGCTCTAAAACTCTAGCTCATACATTTAAAAAGAGCTGTGTCTGAACGTGTCCTGTATAGTTTGAAAACATTCTATTTCTTCTTTCTTCAAATTATTTTTTAAAAAGTCAACCTTGGGAAATAATTTTTCCCAAGTGTTAGAAATAGTTTTTGTCAACAGCTTGTCAGATGAAAAGCACAGGCAAGACACAGCTGGGTCTGGGAGAAACATTCTGGCTGTGAGGCAATTTGCCTGAAAGATGCTTGTCCTTAAAAATGTCAACTTACCTATTGCCTGAACTTTCCTCCTGAGAAATCCCTTTATTTTCTATAAAAATAGAAATTACTAATGTATGTGGGCTATAGTGCTCAAGCATACTCTGCTCTCCCTCTTGCCAGCACTGTATGTCCTGATATTATTTATGTGTGCTAGGCTAGGGACTGTATTCAGGCTGAAACATTTCTGAAAGCCTCATGGAACCTTGGGCCACAAAGGGTTAAACTTCTTAAATTGTGTTATTAATCCATGGTGTGAGGGTCTGTGCCATGAAGGAAACCTCACTGATCAGGAGACGGCAGTATGAGTTGATGTTTTCGGTTTAGCTGTAATAATTTTCCCGTTTTGCTCTGAAGTGCAGCCCCTTCTGCATCAGCTTTTAAGGGCTGGGTTACAGGTTTGCTGTCTGTTTATGTGACAGGACTCTAGGTGTGCTGACCACGTTGTCTAATGTTGTAAGTGCTGTTCTTACCTCTCTGAGAATTACGTATTTCCACCCAAAGTCAACTGCGTCTAGGAAAATGTGAAAATGGCATACCAGAACAATAACAACACACACACTGTAGGTATCTGAAAGGTTCAACTCATGCCTTTGTTCTGTTATTTTTATTATACTTACCTCTAAATAGAAGGAATGCAGCAAAATATCTAAAATATGAGTAGGAGTCTGTTCAATTCCAAACCCACACAGTTTTCACTGCATTTTTTCCTTAAGAGTTGGCTATCCTACACAAAAAAAAAGTTGAGTGAAAATTGAAACAATGTGGTCAAAGTCTATATGCGCTTGTGTAGGGGTGGAGGGAATTAAGTTAAAGATCTCTTGATTTTAGACTAAATAATTTCCTGATTTCTGGAGGAAAATTAAGCCTTGCTGTCTGTATGTTGTCCTTCTCATGTAACAGTATGTCTATAGACCATTTTGTCACAAGGCAAATCATCATAGCAGCAAGAGTTCAGGTAACTGAAACCAATTGTCAGGCAGAAAATACAGTAAAATCAAATAGTTTGGAAACTAAAAATACTTGTCCTCTACATCTAGAAATATCTCTCTAGTGTATCTTTAATCTATGTTTATGATCATGTATCATGCCATGTGGACTTGGCCCGGGGATTGACATGTTTTTCAAACCTAACAAAGAAATGCCAGTGTCCTGACTTTCAGTTCTTACACTAGCTTAAATGATCATCCAGTGTAAACTTCCTCTTTCTTTCTTTCATTTGACTACTTTTATTTAGCAACTCTTACAAAACTGGAGAGGTTCTGAGGTGTATTCTGGTGCTACATTGGTTCTTGATGTGATCTCTTCTTAAGAGTTTACAAAGCATATAGAGCTAAACTCCTCCAGCTGGTGACAGAGGCTGAAACCAAGAACTGAGGGTTGTGGTTTGAAAGAGATTCACATTGGACATTAGGTGAAAAAGCTCTTTCATAGGAGAGTAGTGCAGTATTGCAGCAGCTACCCAGAGAGATGGTGGAAACTTCATCCTCTGTTTTTGGCCTTGGGTAAACAAAACCTTGTGTCAGTGATAGTGCAACTATAAGAGAGAAGTCAGACCAGATAACTTTCAGAGGTTCTGATATTTCTGTGATTCTCAGAATGGGCAGTGAATCTTTGTTTATATTTTTCCATTTGTTACATTAGTGCCTAATAGATACTAGGTGGCCTGTAGGATAGTAGAACCTTACTGTATATTGCTATATTTTTGTAAAATAAGGGAAGAAGTCCCTCCCTTCAGTACTTTGCAAGGTGTACTGGTAATTACACCACATCTTAAACTGCATTGAATGATATCTCAGCATATCAACTTAGCAGTTTATTGGCAGTATCCTTGAAAAAAACTCCTTTGAGAAATTCATCTTAGGTGGTGGACTAAAACACAGTAATTACTTAGGGAAATTTGTTAATAAAAACCACCCCAACCCTTTCCATATGCAATAAAAGCCTCAAATCTTGCAGATTAGATGTAAAAAAAAAAAGATAAAGGAATGGCCTGCTGTGTTATCTATTATTACGGAATGATGGTGGGTTGGTCTGTGCAGAGATTAAAGGAAGGATTGATACAATGAAGTAACACACCCATCTGCTGCAAAATTTGTTTCAAATGGAACAATGTGCAATGTTTCACAGAGGGAAGATGATACACTGCTTGAAAAGTGAACTGATGAGTACATGTTTGATTTATCTGTCTTTGCAGGGAGGACACGTGCATGTTAGAGATGTTTTGCAGGGCAAAAGATGCATTATTTAGACCTCACCTTGCTGTTAGGGCTTAACAGGAAGACCAAGGTAACAGCCGAGCTAAAATCGATGTTTGTTGTACTGCTTCTTGTTTTAACTCCTCTTTCATCTGTGCTCATTTTTCCTGTGCTTCTTAACAGGCTCTTGTTGACTGGT
Organism: Nicator chloris; assembly: GCA_013400495.1. Classification (NCBI taxonomy): domain Eukaryota; kingdom Metazoa; phylum Chordata; class Aves; order Passeriformes; family Pycnonotidae; genus Nicator; species Nicator chloris. Next base: position 31,248 of record WAAE01026068.1, read on the forward strand.
GACATTGTCATTTAGGCTTCTAAAGTTACTATCCTGAACTGGTAGACAGTTGAGTAAACTAAGGGCATGCCAGTCCAAGCTAAAATTTAGCTGCTGATTTTTTCAATGTATTTTAATGTGCTGTCCATTCACAGTTAGCATATATGTGCAATTGTATGTTTAAATTGAAGAATTTTAACAACACTTGGTAACATTCAGAGCACTGTTCCATACTGCAGTCACATAGTTTTGTTAAATACCTTGGTTACTCAGAAGTAAAGGATTTATGATGACAAAAAAGGGAAAAATAAACTTGTGTCGGTTTTACTAACAGTTGAGCAAGTCTCATTTTTT
>WAAE01026072.1:9767-43198 GCA_013400495.1 Nicator chloris
GAGCGAGGACGGCACGGCATCCAGCAAGGACGGCACAGCACCTCCTGCCTAGCGACGACAGCACAGCATCCTGTAAGGACAGCGACCCCTGCATAGCGAGGCCGGCATAGCACCCTGCGAGGACCCAACACAGGCGCCCCCTACAGAGCAATGCCGGCACCGCATCCTGCAAGGAAGACAGATACACCACATCCTGCAAGGAAGACAGATACACCACATCCTGCAAGGAAGACAGATACACCAGCATTGGACATCCTACACAGCAGACATCTTTAACAGAACTGAATTTAACAGAACTGAATTTTTGCACAACTTCCGCAAGCTTCCCACGCTGCTTATTATAATAAAGAGCTAAATGTTTAATACAGACATCGAACCAGAGTTTATTCATAACAGTCAGCTTAGATGAAGTAATTTTAGCATTAGAAGAATGCTAAGAGAATAGCCACATTATTAAACATTAGCTACTGTTTAGGATAACAAATAATATATAATATTAATTTTCCTTAAGATTTATTTGATGATACATTACTTGAGGTTGTCTGTCCTTATTTTGTGCATATATCAGACAAAGACCTGGTGTTTAGCTGTTTAGAACAAGCATAAATGACAGCTCACAATTTCAGGATATTGTATCCCAATAACTGCCATGGGGGTGTCCTTATTTCTAACATATCTTAATGTCCCTCGAACATGAATATCTGCTCAGGGATGTGAAGATGTAGTGCAATTCATAATTATGTTTTTTTAAATGAACATTGTTCTTCTAGGAACAACAGAAACCAAGCTGTATATTCACTAAACTGGTAAGAAAAATTCAGAACATTTTATTCTGAATGGAGTATTTACAAAACCCCCACTTGGAAATTTAATTTTGTAATTATTAGAAATCAGCAGTAATTAGTGTTTGCTTAGCTGTAACTCAAAGGAAGCTAATCAGAATCATAATCTAAGGGAAATTACTAACATCATATTATGACATGAAAAATGTCATACTGATTTGCTCCATCTATTCTGTAATTATCTAATTTTTCTGAAAATCTTAAAAAAGTGTTAAGCAAACAGTAAAGAGAGAATTCTAATATTAAAGAAGAAAATAACCTACTGAGCCACAATTAAATATCTACATATTTTTATCCTTGCTTGTGCTGTTTTATGAAAATTATCACAGAGAGATTTTACCTTTTGAAAAAGCATATATGCAGTTTGGCACTTTTTCCTGTATGGAAAGTGTTGCTGTACTGAGACTTCTATTGTCATTTCTGAACTCTGGATCAAAGAGATTAAAAATGTCTCCTTCTCTGGGAATAATATCATAATGGAATTCAGAAGGTTCTCTGAGTGTGGTCTGTCTAGTCAATATACAGACAAAAAAATATCAGCAAAGCTAAGAATTCACAATGCACATTATCAATGTTTTCGCTACTGTTGCTTCTACACATGTAAAAAAGTCACTTTTTATGTCGAACAAAATAAGTAGTTAACATAAATCTGTTGTAAAAATACACGTCTACATTTTGATCTATACAGTGTCTTCCATTGGGGTTGTACACCCCAATCCCAAAACATTGTCCTTCAAATTTGTTGTCATGACAAATTCTTATGATCTCCTAATGAAAATAATTTCTCCTGGATTTGTTTTGCTTTTTGTCTGGAACCGACAGAAGCCCCAAGTGAGCTGTTTTCATTTTTCAGGCAAACTTTCTTGGAAACCTCAGCTGAGAACATATGCTGTGCAAACCACTTGAAAAACATCTATGCTCATGTAAGGAAGACAGCTGCACAGCAGGCAGCCAACCACTGAGAAAGAGGAGGAAGAAGAAAGGCCAAACTAGAAAGCAAGTAGGAAGGCTTTGTTCCTGGATATCTGCTTTCATACTACCTGCAGTCCCTTTAGAGCAGTATCCTTGATGAATTCCAAGATTCCAAGCTCTTTTGGAATTAATTAGTTTAATCAGTCTTCAATATTGCCTATAGTAGGGTGACAAAAATCATACACTAACCAAATAGGCAAATAAAGTACAATCGATGACATACAACTGAACTGGCCTATTGAAAAAAAGAAAAAGAAACTACAAATTCATTTAATATTATAGATTTATTTAATATTATAGATTCACCTATACATATATATAATTACATTAAGAAAAAAAATACGTTAGTGTAAAATACTTGTTCAGTAATTTACTAAGAAAATTTTAAGTAATATATATCCATGTACATTTCTTTCAATTCTACCTTGCAGAAGAATGTATTTTAAACTCAGAGCTGTAGATCAAAATATGTGTGAAGGCTGATTATTTTTCTTTCATCCAATGTACACCTGTGCAGCTTTGAAGCCTTTGTACCCTTACTGTTCTTGCCATGGATTTGGAGAACATCTTAGCTATATTTTGGTGTCTTTGATGTTTCATGTGTATTTTAGATGGTAAACCGTCAATAAGAGTATGTTAGATCTTGTTGTTTTGGGTTTTCTCTATCTAATCTTTTTTAAACCACATTATGTCCTGGTCTGCTAAGTGGGTTTAGGGAGAAATACTTCAACTCGCTCTGGGCAATCCACAGAAGAAACAACATTCTCAGGACGATCAATAACAAACTTTCACTTATGACTTGCCAACATTAAGGTAGAATTAGGTAAGTGGCAAATTTTAAAACAACATCCAGAGAAAGTAGGGCACTTGACAGACTTTAACTTAGCCAACTTCAACTTATCCAGACACAATAATGCACTCACTGAGGTATTGACTGGAGCTTTTTACTTTGGCATACAATTTGTTTTGAGATGAAAGAAGGAAGGAAAGAAGGAAAGAAAGGACAACAGTGGAAAGATATTACCACTCATGGATAAAGTGACAAGGTTTGATTATAGATGTCCTTAGTCAAAGTGATTGTCTTGATGGTCTTGATCCCTCAGGGGTGGGGAAAAGCCCATAAAACAAAGAACTTATTGGGTTAATATATGCTCAAGCTACATGGAAATGCCCAGGTAACTGGGAGGGGAGTTTTACACTGTCTAATGCAACACTGGTGGATCTGTTCCATCAGACTGTGGATCATGTATAGGGCAGAAGGCCCCAGAATTGTGTCAGGGGGCACTTTAGGAGTCTTTGATTGTTTATGACACCTTCTACGATATGACAGCTGCCTCACATCAGCTTAGCTGAGCTAATTATGCCCCATCCAACAGGATGAATCCCTTCAGCTTCAATATCTCCCCCACAGGAGAGTTTTCACACCTGAGCCAGTTGTGTAGGGGAGGACATTAGTATGATAAAAAGCACCATCCCTCCTCAGGTTCTACTTCTTATCAGCCCTTCACTGGCTCAAAATCCGGCTTGTTGCTTAACAAAGGTTGATTTTTTGGTCATCCTCAGGTGCTCAGCCCTCTGCACCTAGGCTGTTACCTTGCAAAGCACACACAGCTTTTGCAAATGGCCAATTGTTTGAGCCATTAACCATCAATATTTCAGTCTCACAAACCATCAATGTCATTTACATATCACCAAATGCTTCCTCAATAATGGAAAATTACTTTCTAAACTTTTTTTGTTCTCAGTGTTTAGAGCATTTAGAGCATTTAGGGCACCACAGGTCATATATTTTAATTCACTTTCTATATCTTAAGCTTTCCTCTAAGAATTTAGGGACATTACAATTCTATTCTAAATGATAGAATTTGAAAATCTTCATGAAATTATTAACAATGCAGGAGTGTTTCACGACAGTCTTTTCCTATCCCTAATGTCAAAGTTAGAAATCTTCTCATAGCTAATTAGATCTAAATAGATCTAAATAGGGCATCTAAATGCCCTATCCAGGAATAGGCATTCTTGTAACATATTCTCCTGATTGTTACAGCTGAAGTACACTGAAATGGGGATTGGTTTAGTTAACACTGATTGGTTTAGTTAACACTAGTATTAACACCTCATAAAAATTTTATGTGAAAGATTGTGTTTGAGACAATCCTGATCCACTAAGCAGATCACCTTGTCATGAAAGATCAAGCCCATCAAGCAAGATCCTTCTTTTCTAACCTCATGTTATCTGGGCCTGATTCCCTGCACATTCTGTAGAGATGCACCAACATCTTTTCAGTGTTAGGGAACTTAGGCATTACATTTTTGTGTCCAGGATGTGCGACAGGAATTATTTCATACACTCATGCCTGGGTTGGGCAGTGAAAATCATTCCATCACACATAGTTCTTTACCCCATTTTTCCCCATATTTATACAGGCAAAACCCAAATTTGATCTTACACTGTTCTTAGCATATGATCTCCCTTCTCCTTTGATGCTAATTTGGTCCTCTCATCAATATTTTCCCAGACCAGGTGTTTCTGATACCTCCAGGGGGTGGTGCTCCTTAACAGTCATTTATCTCCTCTGTATCTTCTGGCTACTCCCCAGTCTATGAATCTTGAGCTCGTCTCCTAATCTATAAATCTCCAGCTCATCAACCCAATGAACACAGTCCTCGGAAGAGAAACTTCAAGTGCCTTTTCCACCTTCAGAAATGCAATTTTGTCCTTTGTCTTCCAACTCAATTTGTATTTAAGTATAAAGCACAGACATTCCCGCATGGCTGCTTTCTTGTGGCACATCTCCTCATTTTTCTGGGACTGCTGTAGGTCATTTACTGTAGAGGAACAATACAGTGACACAGAGTATACCGGAGGAGTGGCAACAGCAAATAATTTCAAGGAACCTGACAAATGAGAAGTGTTTTTTAGTTGGAAATCTCTGGTTTAGATCAGTTCATGTCTTTGTACCACTGCAAAGTAGCAAGTTAGCTTTTGATATTTTTCACATTACAGACAACAGCTGGCCTTTGTCTTCCTCATTTTTAGAAGATGGATTTTCATACAGAAAGGTCAAACATTCAAATGGATTTACTATGTCCAAAATTTTTCAATGTTGTATGTAAATATTTTTCATAAAATAGAAATGTAGAAATTATATCTTCATACAAATTTTAAATAAGCCCATAAGTCACATATATCCTAAAATGTATTTACTCATGAAGCAGTGGAGATAGTAATACCTCTGTCTGAATGCTTTCTGTGTAAAGGATCTATATTTTCATACTTACCTGATGTAATTTTTTATCTTATATTTACTTGGTTCAAAACTTACATTAAAAGCAAATGTATAACATTAAAGTTTGCACCTGATATGGAAAATACAGTGCTTGTAGGTGAGAAAATTATTTTCCTGTGATAAGGAAGCTGACACTCTCTATGAAATTGCTTTAATTGCTTTATAAAACCAGCTGCTCTTTCCACTGTAATTTTCTCAATGAATGCTACATCCTCTTGCCAGCTACCACTGACAGCATTAGCTGCCTTGTCAAAGTGAAAATCTGTCTTCTTTCCTAACCATCTGGGCCTTCTGGTCCACATAGCTTTCTGCTCTTCTATGCTTTGCTGTCTAAATGTAGAATAAACAAATTGGCAATATATCAAAATCCTGTTTCACATAAAAATAAATCAGTCCTTAGTTCTATTAAAAAAAGTCTGTCCAACACAGACTTTCATGAACTTGCCAGTAGTTTAGGAATAAGATAAGGACATTTAAGGAGAATCATATGGGTTCTTTCATCATTTCCTCCAAGTTATAGACTCAAACACACAAACGCCTTTATTTTTTTCATGTCTACTTTTTCAGATAAATGCTACATTTCCATGCGCATAATAAAAAGTATAGAGAAAAGATTTTCCTGTGAGACGGGTTTCATTCAAAATCTACTGTCTTTTGAGTTGCATTGTTGAATCTTGTATGAAAGTTCTTTTTCACGCCTTTTAGATGTTTTCTGAAGAGTTTGGTTTCAGATAGAGTAAACGTTAAATTTATGTAAGTATTTCTTCACTTTTTCCCTCTGTACTTTAATTGATTATAAAAAAAGTACTAGCTGAGGCTGATTTCCGTAGTTACACTGACTTTGCCATGCCATGGTTCCATTTACTTTAGTAAAGTTGCATTTAATTTCCATCACTGCAATGGAATTTTCTTGTCCGGTCCTTTTCCAAATGTGTATATGAAGCAACTAAACAAGGAGTTGAAAGTCTAGTGATAGGAAGTACGCACTTTTTCACTGTGACATTTTAAAAATTTTATTCAAAGCTGTGGAAAAAAAAGAGATATATCTTTGGCAGAAACAGTCTCCCACTTACAACTTGTGTTCCATTACACAAGTCTGGAGTGTACAGGAACCGTAACGTCTACACATTTACCCAGCTGTTTTCTGGTGGGGTGCTCACACTGGCGGCCTCAGCTGCAGAAACGAGATGAGACTCACCACCTGGAGCAGTCATGAAGGAAAAAGCTGCTATCATCATCTTCATTAACTTGGGAACCTGTCGTGGGACATATGTTATTCTGAGAAAGGTGAGATACTGAGAGTGTGTTTGTGTCAGTGTACAAGAAACCCTGGGGTATATCTTATGTCGGTTCCACAAGCCAATACAATATAAAAATAACCTTAACAGATGTAAAAAACAAATTCAAATTCATTTACATATTGCAATTAAAAATATAAATGTGGATTATTAAAAATCCCTAATTATGTGGGGTTTTAAATCCTGTTACTTCAATAGCAGTTTTTTTAATAAATTTGTTTCATGCAAGCAGAATTTGTTATTTAGTAGCAATGGTCTGGTTCTGTACCTACATGTTCAAAGAGCCTGCAAATTAGACAGGATACAGAATGTATCTGGAACATTCTCATCACTCTAAATACCTATGAACTGTTGTGGCACTATGGAAAGCTACAAGGGGCTTGAGGAGGAGAGGTAATGGAGTAGAAGGCTTTTTTCATAAAGTCTTCCAGACATTTCCACTTTAAGCTTAGAGAAAGAAGCAAGTTACTAGATCAGCCCTTTAAAATTATTGGTCCATTATCTTGGAAAAAATATTATTTTCCTAGAAGGAAAAAAGAAAAAGAAGTGTCCAAAGTTGCATCAGTGTTCTCTTTGTCTTCATATATAATCTGATTCTAGCAGATCTGGTCCTTCAAAAGACTGATCAAATTAAACTGCTTGAATCAGAGAATATTTCCCACTAGGTTAATAAAAATTAAATCAAAATTATTTTGGTTGATAATTAAATAAATTCAAACTTTTGTTCAAAAGTATAACTCAGAATATATGTTTCATAATGAAGCATGCATCAGTTTTAGTTATATTTATGCTCATTCCTATTTTGGGGGAATTATTTTTTTTTGAATTTCCAAATTTTCCAGTCTTTAAAATGTAAAATAAATGAAATAAATTATGATTGATGATGCTGCTGCTGCTGCTGATAAATTAGACATTGGTAATGAGGGAATTATAGTTTTATTTTTATTTAATTTGATTATTTGGGTTGGTTTTTTTGTTGTTGTTGTTTTTGGTAAATAAGATCCTGAACTTAAGAAAACAGTGCCTGAACTTAAGAAAAACCTGTGTGGAAACCACATATTCTCCCCTGAGGAATAGCATGGGTTGTCATAGAAAGCCTGTGCATTAATCTGTTTTACGTGAACCAGGGAAACACTCCATTTACATTTACATTACATGTTAAGGCCTGTATTTTTTGCTGCATCATAATTCCTACTTTGGACAAAGCCCTCTTCAGCCTGTAGTTTTCCTGCAGCAAAACAAGAGGTGCATCAGATGCAAAGTATAACTGAAAAATCAAAAGGATATGATACAAAAGTAGAAATTAGGCAAATTTACTAGGAAATAGAATAAGTGCACAGAGACAAAACCAGAAACCCTGAAATGTAATATAAGCTTCAATTAGCAGGTAATACAAAAATAAACAGGAAAAAATTCTACTTATATGTTAAAAGGAAGATAAAAGCAAAGGGATAGATAGGAAAGATTTCAAGATGAATGAAATATTCAAAATCTTCATGCTTCCAGCTTCACAGGAAAGACAAAGTAACAAAGAAAGGAACAAGGAAGAACACTGGAAATAAAAGACCAGTTGGCATTACATTGCCTTCTTCAATATTTTTGGAACAAGTATTAAACAGTTTGCAATAAACAAAACCATAAAGAAGAAGTAACAGTAGGACACAGGCAATACAGACTTTTCAAGAGTGTTCAATGTGAAACTACCTACGTCAACCCAAACACTGACATGATGTAAAGGATAGTCAAGATTTGTACTAAATATGAAATACAAAAGGACAGTTAAGTCTACCACTTGCAAGCACAGAAGAAAGGCAAAATTATACCTTTGTGCATCAAACTAGACTGGTTTTAGAAATACCGTAAGTTATTGAAGACAGGGTCATAATATAGCACTTTAAGATTTAGACTTCAAATAAAAAAAATGTATATAACATAAAGGAGAATTTAAAGAGCTGTATTTAAGAATATGAACTTGAATCAACTACTACAAAGAAGAGAAAATATCTACCTATGTGAAAATAAGACAAAAACCTACTAGTGTGATACATGAAATCAACTCCATAATGCTACTAGAGAACATATATGAACAGAGAGAAATCTGCAAGTTTTCTCAGGTGTGGTCATCCAGTGTCTAGTTTACTCTTCACAGATATTTTTTAAAGTGGGAAATTTATGAGAGAAGAGCCAAAAATTTTAAATGACATGGCTTAGTAAAAATAATGTTGGAATAAAGGCATCAATTTCAGACATTTATTTTAAAGACCTCTCATATGGTGTTGGTGAAAAAGTGCCCTTGTGGCCTTTCTGAGACTCCTTCCAACCTGTGGTTATGTTTTTAGAGGTCAGAATCCTAGAAGGTTTTATTTGTACATCAGTACCTCTAGTTCCCTGAATGACATTTTGTAACTTTTCAAGATACAAGATAACATTCCATTAGATGGATCAAAATGGTGTCGTTCAGATAGTCTGCTTAAATATCATTATAAGCCCTTTGACTCAAACATTCAAACAGTCTATTTATTTCTCTTCACCTGACGTGAAAACCACATTAAGACTTCCTGATTCTCTGCCAGTTTTATAGTCAGAGAGAAAACACTGGCAAGAAAGGATATTTAGTTGATCACAAGCACTCACTTTCTGGACATGTTACACAAGATTTATCTGGAAACTGGCTGGAAGCTCAAGAATGATGTCATCTGTGTTTCATGTATCTCAGTCTATTGCACAGGGAGACCTTTATGTTCTTGATGCCAAATCTTACAAATGTTCAGTCACGCTTTTCACTTCAGCATGAAGCAACCAAAAAACATCAGATGAAAGTGTCTATTCATCAGAACTGAAATATTCACACCTCAATAAGGAGCCAAGAAGAGATCTGGTATTGGAGCAACATATGAAGGAACTGCACATTATGTCAAATATTCACCAACAGTTTGATCATTTCTTACTCTCTTTTGGCATGTAAGTTTGTGACTGGAACAAGAAATATCCATCATGGAACTGTCTCCAGCTAGCTTTATATTTACCATTCCTAAGCAATTTCATAAATTAGGCCTGGCTGACACGTCACAGCCACATCTCCAAAAAGTCACAGAATCACAGAACATTTTGGGTTGGAGGGACCCAACAAGGATCATCAAGTCTGTCTCTTAAGTGAACGGCCCAAATGGGGATCAAATCCACAACCTTGGCATTATTAGCACAGTGCTCAAGTCATTTGATTAAATCACAACCCTGTATGTAGCTTCTCAGGAATTTATACAGTCTTTATTACTTTCTTTTGGAAATAAATCTTTGGTCAATATAAGCACAATGCAAATACTCAGTGCATGACTTCTGTTGTATTATTAAATATTTTTGTTAAGTATTTTGAATATAAAACTTGCCCATGTTAGAATATTTTAAATTACTCTTCTGCCTATTTTTTATCATGTTGTAGTACACTATTTCTGGATTATTTTTTATATTCTGTATCAGATGAAGATAATACTGCAGAGGTGTAGTCAAGTCTGTGTATGTCAGGGACACTCAGCTGAGCAAATGACACATCTGAAAACTCAGGTCCATACCACTGAGAAAATTCACTGGGACTATATCTCCAAAATGGATATTTCAGAGAGAAATGGAAATCTATAAGACACATGTGATCCAAAACATAAAATTGGTGTGATATGAAGAGAAACTGAATACACTAAGACTCCTCTAAAAGCCATGGGAAATGGAGACAAATCTATGCAAGACATGAATGGCAGATACAGTATGGTGCACTAAGATACAGCATAAGGTAGCACAGCTTTTGAACACAAGAAGAAACACAAGCACTGTGGAAAAGAGTATTTTACTTTAAAATGAGCAGAAAGGTTCTAATCTGAGACAAGGAGACTGTGATTACAAAGTTGTTTCAGCAGTGAGAATTTTTTTCATACTAAGGGTCTAGTTTTAAGTTTTATTAATTGCTATCTTCTTCCTGATACACTTTTGTAACCACTATTGATTTTAACCGAAAAAGAAGTGCGTGAAAAATACTAGTCTTTTCTCAGAAAATAAAATGTGTAGGACATCGTCCCTAGTGGTTTTGCTGGGGGTTTCACTTGTTTGTTTGTTTTTGTTTTGCTTTTTGTCCTGAAAGAGAACAAAAAAAGTACGTGTAAAATCAGAAAGCAACAAAACCAAAATTCCAGAAAGATACTTTTTTTTTTTTTAATTTCATATGATGTTCTTTTCAGGAAAAAAAAAAAAAACATAACAAGCTGTATTTTTCCAGTTTTCTACTTGCTTATATAGGAGGCTTTTATGAGTTTCATGTTCTGTCTATTGCCAAAGATTATGCTACAAAAGCCTTATGACAGGTTAGGTCTGTTGAAGAGGAAGCAGTCTTGCTAAAGCAAGGGGAAATTTTTTCCCTTTGTGTTTCAGATTTTCTGCTCTTTATCCTTTTTATCCTTCCATCAAATTCAGCTGCTTCTTGCCAGTTAGCTGTTTCAGATGGATGGCAAATTTAGTTTCTCCTTGCAAGCAAACGAAATTTGACAAGCTGGATCTAGGCATCTAGGCAAATTACAGCACTGAAAGCCCTGACAGGATTTTAATCTAGAGTAAAAACATTCTTCTAACCAAACAAAATTTCATAAAATTAAGGGTTTACCACAAAGACTTCTAAATTTTTAACCAAAATAATTACATGCCCTCTCCCTGGATTTACATTATGTTTTGACTTCTTGTTTTCTTTTTTTCTTGAATTTATTCCAGAGCCCTTTGCATTAAGGCTTATAATGACAATATCCTTTTTCATTTGAAATCCACAGATACATATAAATAGATTTTCAGATGCTGTTGCCATGTTTCATTTAAAAGTCAAAATATTCCTTGGAATACAACAGCAGATTTTTCTTGTTTTGCTGCCTTTTACAGAAGATGTTTAGAAATCATTAAAAAGTTGAAATCTGTATATTTTCCATTGAAATACTCTAAATTATTTACTGTTGCCATTCCATTTTCTATGGTCTCTCTTCACCTATTTGTATGATTGTCAACCCCATAGACAATGCTTTAAGTTTTCTGTTATATTTGATGTATCTTCTGAGGGAAAAATAGCCTTTTCATAAAGTTTGGTTACACCTAGTTCTCCCTAAATGATAGTCTTTCAATAGTCTTTCAATCTGAATTATATCTTTTTTTTTTTAGAAAAAGCCGTCCAGCTAAAAATATTCTTTTAATAAACCCCAGTCAGGGGGAAATGTGACCTGATCCTTACCTTGGCTAAGTTAGTAAAGGCATAACTAATCCAGAATCTAATTGAATTGAATAATATTTAATTAAATCTAAATAAATAAATATAATCATTTCAGTTGGAAGGGACCTACAACAATTATCTGGTCCACCTGCCTGATCACTTCAGGGCTGACTGAAAGTTAAAAAATATTATTGCAAATATTGTCCGGATGCCTCTTAAGCACTGACAGCCCTGGAACATTGATGACCTCTCTAAGAAGCCTGCTCCAGTCTTTGACCCTCTCGGTAAAGAAATGTTTCCTAATGACAAGTCTAAACCTCCTCCTGGTGCAGCTTTGACTCACAGAAGTCCTATCACTGGATACCTGGATGTGATGTCCCCATCTCAGAAAACTGTGGAGAGAAATGAGGTCACTCCTCAGCCTCCTTTTCTGCAAACTAGACAAGCTCAAAATTCCCCTCTGCTCCTCACTGGACATTTTCTCCAGCCCCTTCACCAGCTTTATCACCTCCTTTGGATGCAATAAAGGACCATCACATCCATCACATCCTTCTTAGATTGTGGGGCCCTGATCCACTGCTTGTGGTGAGGCTGCATCAACAGTGAGCACCGTGTGATAATCATCTTTTCCCCAGCTTGTCATGCAGTGTTTGATGCACTCCAGGATACATTTTGCCCTCTGGGCTGCCAGGGCTCCCTGCTGGCTCCTGCCATGCCTGCTGCCTCTCCATACCCCTTTTGGCAGGGCTGCTCTCCAGTCACTCCTGTTCCCGTTTATACTTGTGTCCAATGTTATTCTATCCCAAGTGCAGAATCTGGATTTTTTTCCTCGTTAAATTACACACCATTATTGCTAAGTCATCATACTAAAAAGATAGATTATGATCTCTATCAGGCTCCTGATTAGTTCTCCACCATGTTCATTCCCTCACTAAAATGCAGTTTAGCACCACTGAACAATGTAGTCTTGGCAAAATAAATAGTTGAATGGTTATATATCATGATAATATAGTGCTAACTCCTTAGCATAGTGAAATAAAGTACAGAGCTTGAGACACAGAATTTTTAGCAAGTTGCAGACTTTTCTTCACAAAACTAGTCTGAGTATTGCAAGAGAAGAGTGAGTGCCTGTTGTTACATCCTAAAGGTCCATGTGGCTGGCTCCATGCACCTCCCCAGCTCACTCCTTGAAACCTTGGATCAGAGTAGCAGTACCTGGAAAGTTGGGAACCCCCCTAGAGAGGAAGTACGGTCAAAAGTGCTCAAGGAATATCTCCTTCTTGTGGAAAGTATCTTCCTACCATCATCAACAAATTAAAAGAAGAGTTTACCAGACCTTTATATGTATGCACACTTTGGATATTTCTGAAACTGCTCCATCCTACATGTAGTGATAGGAACTTCATTTACAGGGCATTGCAAGACATCATGGACATCATCTGACAAGGCAAGGAGTAAGAGAAGATTTTATTTGACCAATATGTTTAGTCCATGTTGAATGAAACTAGGAGAATCTTCTTTCTTGCAGCCTCATAGAGCATTATCTTATGCAAATAGTCAAAACAAATGTGTTCTTTATATAAAAATATTCTGTTAAAGTTATAAAATCTATGCAAGTTGTTTTGAACAATCTATCCCCTTGTTTTGAAGATAAAATGTTATATCCTAGAAGGCAAAATATCTGTGACTTAATTCTCTTTCATTTGTTCCTTTGAAAGAATGAAAATATCTGCCTTCAGAAGATTTGAGGTTAGAGATCCCAGGAGACAAACGTTCCTTCCTGCAGCACAAATGACCCAGGTGGGTCTGTGTTCACAGCCCATTTCTGTGCCAAGTGCTGCCCTCTGAGCAGTCATTCCATGGAGCCCACGGATGAGTGTGCTGACTCCTGCTGATTCCACCTCACAGCATTTCTAAGTCTCACACCTTTAAATGAAGGACTGTGGCAACTCTCTTCGAGTTGTTGTATACAAGAGTGATATGTTGAATTTTTGTTTGTCAGATCTCCATATCTAAGAGTATATTGATCAATATATCCTGACATATAAATTGATAACTTAGGTATTTGAATTTTGACAAACAAACAAACAAACCCAGCAGGGGTTTGTTCTATCTGCACCACCTTATACAGGATATAAAGGCCTTGGTTGAAGAACACTAAAAATTTGAGGCCCCCAAAAAAAGTATCCCTGATTATAATATCATCTCTAACCCTGGCTCTAACCTTAATCTTAAACGTAGATGACATGGATTGAGAAGATTCTACCCTACAAAATAACAGGAAGGGCTTGGAAAAGCCTTTCTCATCCTTCTTGTCTGGACTCTTTATATCATCTCAGACAAGAGGGAAACTTTCCTTTGCAGGACCACTAAATGAAAGGCCAAGACTCATCTGGGTTTAAACCACCTTTTTTTTTTTTTTTTTTAATGTCATGGCTGGATAGGGTACCTGCCAGTGCATTCAGGATAGGGAGAAGGTGACTCACAGATTCTATTCAATGTAAATCCCTGAGAAAAAAAAATTGGATAAATGACATGGTGAGAAAAGGATCTGCAGGCAAAAGAGAGAAAAATAATTCTTAATTCCTGTCCTGATTTCTTGTGATTCTTTGGCCATCTGTGGTTGATGGGTAGTTGTAGATACCTCAGGTATCTACTCTTCAAAACTGACATCAACAACAAAGGTGTATCACTGACAAAGATTTTTCAGGAAAGGAATCTCTGGTAATGAGGAGTAGCTGCAAACACCAAGATGAGACAGTGTTGTGCAAATATTCATGGACAGAGAATTAGTCAAGCAATAAAAAATAAAACAAAACAAACAAATAAAACCAACACAATAACCCCATCTCAAACCCCCTATAATTATTTGTTGGGATCTTCTGCACAGAGAAACAATCAAAAGAGTTAGGATACAAACTATGATGTTGTTCAAATAGGAACCAGGATTTTAACTCAATGGATTTTGTGGTTAACTTAATAATCTTTTTTGTCCTTGCATATATATTTCTAGTAGAGCAAATTATTCAGGAACCTTGCATTGTCTGAATCCCCTGTAGTATATCTGGAAGTTTTTCATGCTTGCTATGTGTATCCACTGTGAAGACTGGAAAGATAAACTGATTTTTAATCTGAGTAAGCTACACAGTTATCAAAATGAATAAGATTTCCACTTTTTTACCATGAATGTATGGATTTCCTTTCTGGAGAATGGCTGCTCTGTATTTTTTTTAAATACCATTTGGTAAATTATGTATAAGCTGTTCATCTTCTGCAAAATATTTAGAAGTCTTGATGACATCCACTGTACAGATGACTACTTCTTATCAGGTGCAAATTCAGGTCAACAGTTACTTCAACACTAGGTGATATACCAGTTTCATCACAAAACACTGTAATATGTATATGTATATATACTATACACTGTAATGTGCACAAAGTGTGATTGATTACAGCTAAAGCCATTGTTTTCTCAAAGACAAAACTAAATCCCCTAATTGACAGACAGCATTTAAAATATGTAGCAAAAAGAAATAAATCATAAATTTAAAATGTGCTATTTTCCTAGTTCATTAAAATATAGTCTCTATGGAGACTATAGTTTATATAGTAGACTATTGTTTATATAGTGAGTTGATGGAAGGGACAGTGCAGCTCTGCAGCAATATTACATTATTTAAAAGTAATTAAGAACACTGCAAAACTGAAAAAAAACCTGTATTTTACAACACAAACTATATAATTATATAACTGAATTTGATACCAGAACATATAGTTGAACTCATGTCCATGCATCTCCTTTGCTGTTGGGTAAGCAAGTGTGTTCTGGAGAAATCAAAAAGCAAAAACCCTTAATGTGTGTTTCCACCAGCACTGCTTTTTCATAAAGAAGTCAAAAGTGCTTAGAATTTTGAGGCTGAGGCCCTGATTTACACAGAACTTTGGACCAGTCTCATTTACTTTCAGAGAATTTAAATATGTACTGAGTGCTTTTCCTAATCACTGTTACAGGCAAACTGCACTTAAGGGACACAAGCCTTTCCTTCTTTGATCAGTTTGTCCTTATAGATCCTAAAATCAGATAAAAGAACAGAATTGGTCCACACAGGTGTTTGAAACATTCTGTGAGGCACACAGCACACAGTGGCAAACTACTACAAATTAATCACCTAATGCTAAGGGAACAAATAAAAAACACAGCCTAAAACAGTTCATTGGCATTAGGAATTAAAACTTCCTAAGAAAAATCAAGACAGAACTATTTGATATATTATGAGGTAGCATTGGAAATCAGATACAATATCAGACATAATATCATATGGAATTTTTTATATATGTGATTTTTTTAATGTTTCAATTTTAAACATTTTACATCACTTAAACACGATATAAAAAAATAAGTCAGTTCAGTTGTATTAATATTTTCCTGCTCCCAAAAATCTTGCTTTGCCAAGATGGATACATTTAAGTGTTTCAGTATAACAAAAAGCATAGAGGTATTTGGGTTCCTAAGCCTACTGTTAAGGAGAAGCACTCAGTAGGTCCTCTTAGGTCTATTGGTCGGGAATTTAATACAATTTTATTTCCTGAAGGAGCCAGAGGTTTATGTCAGTGGTATAGGCATACATCCTAGTCAGGGAAAAGGAAGGGACATCTCTCCTAGCTGCTGTTCTTCAAGGAAATTCATGAATGTGCATTCTATTCCTCGACTCCATTTCTAATTTCTTTTCAGTGATTTCATGACAGCAACTCTCCACATCCTTTGAAAAATGGTAGTAAAAAATATTATATATGTTACCATGACAAGCAATCTGAAAACTAGTTCACATATGTTCCAGGTAATGCCAATAAGAAGTGAAGACTGGAATCTTTTTTCCCCTTGGATTAAAAAAATGTGCCTAAATGGAGTAGAAATATAACTTACACACATATTTTCAAATTGTTTTCAAAGTAAATTAAAATAGATAAAATAAAAACAATACTTGAATCTGTAAATATTCCATCGATCAAGAACCACTGATCCCATATGCTTTTCATAAATGACATCATTACTGAAGTATGTATAGTCAGTGTCATAAATTATACTGGGCAATCACTAACCTACAAGCAAACACTATGCAGTAACATTTTCCTACAATAAATGTTAATGTATGTGTATTTAAACCAATATGTACATAGACATACCTACACACACATACAAACACACACACGTGCTGGTGCTACAATATCTGATTTTTATTCACTTATTGCTACTATTCAGAGGGATATTACATGTTGTTCTCACTGGGAGGTATGTTGTCTTTCTTTCATGCTAAGATTTTGTGGAATTTTCTGATTTTGATACCTTCTTTTATCATTAATACTTTCTTAATATATTATGATTGAAGTAGAATACAGTTTAGTAAAGCATAGGAATAATGGGAGGATTGTTATTAATTTATTTTGGAAATTTTCTGGCCTGTATCTGGTATCAAGTGAGCTGTAATCTTTATGGAGGTTTATTACAAAGAAAAAAATAAGACAGAAACCCATACTCCAAACCACTGACCTTCCATGTTGTATTTATATTTTGTTAAAGCAAACCAGTTCCAAGACAGACCAACATATTAGGAAAACAAATTTCTCCCTCAGAAGATCTCAGTTGCTCATCTGTCTATAAAATGTTCATTATATTTCTAAAATAGTGGATGTATTATTGTGACACTTGATATTCAAAGACTGGGCTCATAATTTATATAATCTGTTGTAGAAATGGTGTTAGGAAGACCAGGGGAAGATCATCCACATTTGTTTTTGATAGACAGATATCAACACATTTTTGTTAGATCTTCTTCCAACACAAGCATTGATGTGGGGAAAATAATTTAGGTTATGTTACAAGCAGCAAGTATGTGTGCCACTCCCAGTGTTTTCATGCTCATTTGAAAAAAAATGTATATATATACTTCAAGATGTATAAAAAATTCATTTTCATTTTTACATGCTAATGAAGGTTCAGTTTTGAAAGCAAACAGCCTGATAATGAAAATCAGAATAGTGTTCTTTTGGGGAATTTAATAAGCTACTGGAAAGATAATTCCCTATGTGATTATTTTTGCAGACTTTCCATAAAATAATACTCATCATACTAAAGCACTGACAGAATGGTTGTTAATTAAGAAAAATTTGATGAGTTTAAAGAATCTTTTGTAAGTTTAAACCTCAATATAATCCAGGAGCAGGGGCTACAGCTTTTAATTTCTTAATTGTACCTGCTGCAAAAGCAGAAAACTAAAATTAACTTCTCTTTTTTGCAGGGTAAAATGTAAAATCAGCATTATTTGTCATGAAGGAAATATGATTTCTCAGGCTTAATATTTAGCGGATTTGGCTCTATTGGATTAACCGTTAATATTCTGAAAAATTAGATAAATAAAGCACTATTGCAGAACTGCCATCTGTATGAGTTTTGCTTTGGTAAAGGCACTGAAATTGCAATTTTTATGAGGTGTGTTTCTATTTTTTTTTCAATACAGGTGCCATGTCATTGCCAAAACTTGAGATGCATGTTTCAAACACATTGTAAGTTACGTTGTAATCACTCTTATTTTATCTCGGAAGGCTATTACTGTCCTTTGTATTTTAGTGTAATTTTGCAAAATGTTTGATGACATTAAAGGACAACATAAATTCAAAGTTCAATTTGTTACAAAAGATTCTGGGCACTTTTAAACATATACATAAACTACCCATCTGTTAGCTATAAAAACCATCTTTATTGTTCCTGACTGACTAATTACATACTGTTCTCCTACACAGTCATGTCAATGGTCATCAAAACGCTTCAGTAGATAAAGCTGCCAACTGTCACTTGTATTATTGAAGAGACAATGGTGATTAAAAAAAAAAGTTGATGGGTGACTTCAACAGAGTGACAGCATGTATCTTTCCACCAAACCAGAAAGGCTGCATTAATGGAAAAGTACGGTTTTGATAAAATCCATTAGTGTCAAAACCTCCAGAAGGAGAGTAAAGCATGTCCATGTTGATAAAAAGACCTTTCATGCCAGGCAGATTCAGTAAGTCTTCCTGGGTAGATTCACATTTATACTAAATGGTGTGTAGCTTTTTGGCTAAGCTTAAACATAAGTGACATCAGCCTCTTTAGCCCAGAATAAGAATGTTCATAAGAGGAATAATAGTTTAAAATCACATATCACCAGAATAATTTAACTGACATAATTCAAGTCTATATAACTTTCCTATATATTTGGAGCCTTAAGCAATTTTCCAGGTTTGCAGATTTTAAAAGTTTCAATATGCTTGACAAAAACTTTTGATTACACCAAGACAGAAAACAAAGCATAAAATAAATAATGAATAATATAATCTATCTGTTGTGAACCCCAAATGCAGAGGTACCTGGTAGTTCAACTTAGGTCACATTAGTAATATGTCCAAGATGCGATCAACTGTGCTAATGATTTGTAATGCCTTTGGTCTTCATCACATACTTATCCTTATCTTCCATGCCACAAATCAAAATATCTTGTACTTTCCAAGTCTGATAAAAAATAGGTAAATTTTCAGTTTACAGGGAACTCAGGACAATGAGCAAGAGTCTGTCTAAACTGTTGTCTTCTCCAGTATGGATGAAATTATTGTTGACCGTAGATTTACAGTCACACTAATGAAGTGCCATTTTAAATGAAAGGTGAATATGATTGATTTGATTGGATAACCCCATAGCAATGCATTAGACTGATATGTCAGAAAATAGTAAACTGATCATGATATCCTTGGCCTGAATCTTCAATAAAAGAATATTAGGAATAATTGTAGGTGTCACTTTAAATATAGCTCTAAAAGCTGGTATGCTGACACCTGGGAGAAAATGGAAAGGAAGCAAACAGATGGTCTGGAAACTTAAAAAGGCAACATCAGCTGATTCCTGACAGCAGAGAGGTAGAGATTTGGCAGCTTTTACAATCTCCAGTTGCTGTTTTCGTTTTCATTATGTGGAAGTCCAAGACTTTCTCTCACCACAGGCTGATATAAGACAAGGTTCTATACTGACCACCAATTTTTCATTTTTCATGTCATCAGGTCACTAGATAGATGAGCAGGAATTATGTGTGTTGCTGAGTGATCATAAGGTATAGAAGACTGATGTATATACTTGAAGTTGCTAACCCAGAAACTGGTGCTCTGAACACCTTTTCATACAAGGTTTTGCTGATACCAAGGCAGGAGGTATGGGTCCAGTAGATACAAAGAGCATGGTCATTAGCCTGGAGCCAAGGCTGAAAGAATCATTCAAATGACTGCCTGGCCCTTCCCTTTTGCAGAGATATCTGCTCTGTGTCAAAGTAGCAGCATCTTACTGAACATGCATTCACTCTCTGAAACTTTCTGGTATTTTTCTTCCACCCCTTCTGCTGATTACTGGCTGCACTGTGTTTACTGATATGTTTGGTGGTTCTATAGTTCTTCCAGGACTGCACAGGTGATCAATCCTGAAACACAGATTACAGAACCTGCCTGCAGCCATAAAGATGGCACAGGAAGACTATGCTGTTTAAATGCAAAATTATATAACTACAGTGCTGAGTTTCCTGCTTTCCATGGGAAGAAAATCATGCCTGCTACTGAAAAGTAATATAAAAAACATGACAATTTAGAAATGTAATTTGTTAAAAGTCAGAGGCTACTGTTCTTTGATGGACTAGATGGATGAATATATGAGCATTTTTCTCTCAGTTTCTTCAATTTAACAGACTTTATATGTCCATTAGGGCTGTTCTGTTTTGTAGCGTGTGACCTGAACCATCTCCTGCAAGCCCAAAACTGAAGAAAATTAAGCCAGGCATCTGTCTCCTCAATATAAGTTAGGCAGAGATGAAGAAAAGGCCAGCAAGTCTCCTACCATGCTACTCTGAACATTTTTTTTTTCTGTTTATGACTATTGCTGCTTATTTAGTCAATGAATCAGGTATTTTACTTTTATTTCTGCCTCTAAATTAAGTTTTTCCACTCACAGAAAGTTCCATTTTTACTTGAAATACTCAAGAAACAACAAAAGATTATGAAGCCACATCATAGTTTTATTGATTTGTACTGAGATCCATCACTAAAATAAAGTCTAATTTCCCTTTTATTTTGGTTTATATAAACTTAATCATATTGTGAGTTCAGGTTTTTGCTTTTGTGTTGAAGATAAAGTCTCTGAAATTGTATTTGAAATCTCTATTTTGGTTTAATATACATTTTACAGTGTGCATAACTGCCTTGTTCTCCTTTCTCCTGCATATCTTTTTCCAGCAGATTTTGTTTCTGTTGTTTTCTTTTTGTTTCTTTTTTTTTTTTTAAAGGCAGACTGACATTGTCACTGAAAGAGATGTATTATAAAATGGCAGTAGCAATAGAGTAATAGAGGTACAGTATAATTTATTCAAAAGTTTCAAGGCCAGACAATCAAAGTGGACAAATAAAATACAAATTATTTGTACATTTTGGACTATTAAAACACAAAGCTCTTTGGGCTTTTCTAATGACAAGTGCAGGTTTATTAGCAGTGATCTGTTCTTTTGGCCATCAAGAAACAGGGAAGCTATGTTATTTGACAAGTTTGTTCTGATAAGTTTCTAGACTACCATGCAATTTCCTTTAAATGAAGTCTTAAAGTAAATTTATATTGTTTACAGATACTTCTCTCAGTTTACTGGTTAAAGTAAACATGAATATGAAGTTAATGTTAACATGCATCAAAAATATATCTCCATTTTAATTGCAAAATAAACAATTCTTCTCTAGGAAGGACTCCCTTACTTTGGGAGGGATGAATTTGCCCAGCTTCTTCCCATTTCCATGTTAAATGACATGCCTCAGCACTGGAAATCCAGCTGTTCTGCAGATGCTTTGTCTATTAGCTAGCTTTTTCTTTGTACATTGATCCTTTGTTGTAACTGTGATGGTGCTTGCTGAGTTCTGACACCCTTCGCACCTCTGCTCCTGATCCTCTTCTCACCTCCTGCCTTTTGAATACAGGAATTATGTGGGATTTCTTGGGGGCTAGTTCTTCAGCTCCTCCTATGTGATAACTCGAATATTCCTGTGTTTTGATTGAGTAGATTTTATACTATGACATCATGCATATTAGATGGCTGTAATGTGTATCTCCAGAGACGTGTTCAGCGTAGCCACACTAACAGGAAACAGGTTCCATCTAAAAATATCTGTGTATTTTAATGATCTGTCCAGTTTCTCTCAACAGCATAACTAGGGAAGCAGCAGTAAAATAGGGTGGACAGGGTATTTACAGGGTTGCATTAAGAGTTAGGGTGTGATCGTGTTATGAAATCTGAGCCATTGTTCACATCAGAAAACAGCTTTTGCACATAATCCACCCCTTGGGTAAACTAAACACTCCCCACCCTTTTGTGCAGAAGGACAAGTCTGAGAAATCTGAAGCTACCCTAAATATTGATTTGGGCTGGCAAGAAGGCCAAGTCACAAAGTCCTTAATATATGAAAATTTCTAACTTAAGTGGGAATTTTGCCTGCATTAAAACAGGTGGGGTACATATAACTAAGAAATAGATAAGATGCTTTGTGTTTAACAGATAATGAGATGGTGGCCTAACTTGTTCTGCTCAAAATAAAAAGTTTCTCCAAACTATTAAAATGCTTCCAAGCAGAACAACTTACACAAAAGAAACATGAGTATGTATATAACAAATATGGGGTGCCTGCCTAACTGTTAACATCTTTCTGTTTTCCCTTTTTGAGCTGTTTTTTATTTTGTGATTAATAAATTACCTTTTTGTTTTGACAAACCATAATATTAATGATATAGTATCGTTAAAAGTACTAACCTTAAACTGCTATTAGGGCAAAAGTTCATTTTGTAAAGGTTCTCAGAGTTCATAAATTTAGGGAGAATTCTGAATAAAAAAATTTTCTGAAAAATAGTCCCTTATTAAAACCCCCCAAAAAATAATTTTATTGCAGAAGCAATTTAAAAATATATATTACAGGCTTTTCTTCAGTTTCAGCCTTTTGGTTTGCTATTTTAGTGAAATATTACACAAAATTAAATAAAAAATTAGGAAAAACAAATTTTCGCTCCAGAAAGGTTCAAATGAAAAGCTTGGTTTGGTACAATAAGACAAATTAAAAAATAAAACAAAAAAAACCACTAAACATGAATGCAGCTCCTTAAGTTAGTGTCATACAGCTTTGTCAATTATAGGGAGATGTGTGATTCTCCAGAATGAACATATCTTTTTCTAACAGCTGCTAGTAGAAATCCTACTCCAAATATTTCTCTGACTAAACTCTTGAAAATTTTTGTAAACGAGCTGGATTCAGACAACCATGTGTGGGGTTGTGATTAGTAGCAGTCATTCATATTCAAAAAACCTTCTGTTTTCTTACAGAAACTTTCTGTAATTGTAATTGAAATAGCAGTTAATTTCTCTTTAAAATTCACATATAATGGGTTTCTGGCAACTTTGTTATCAATGGATCACTTTTCCAGTGAAAACAGCACTAGTGAGTGTTAACGTCACAGCTTTAGTGTCGTCATGCATGCTAATATTAGGATTCCCAAATTAAAAAATTGACCAAACAATCAAGTAGCTCAGGAGATGGCCTTTCCCTGCACACAGTTTGCACCATAAACAAATTGACAACTCTTCCTCTGACAAAGCAGAGGTGTTACATTTTATTCATTGCATAGTGATTGCAGACTAGCTCAGGACAAAAAGAAATATTGACTATTTGACTGTTGGCATGAGTTTGAAATGCTGCCCCTTTGGTTTTGAAAGTGTCTCAAGGTGTATGTGAGGAGATCAAGATGTCTTCTGAACTCATTAACCCTAAAGGGCATATTTTGAAGGATGTGTGAGAGTGACATTTCAAAGGCAGGATTGATCTCACTTGTCTTCTTTCCTTAAACAACTATGTGTGTAAAACCATGCAGGAAGTCTGTAGACTTCTCTCTTTAAGTGTATTTGTATTGGCTCTTACTTTTTTTTTTTCCCCTATGAGAATTAATTATATTCATAGATCTACAAGAGCCACTTTCCATTATAATTTTGGACAATAATAAAAATTCGCTGTCTAAACAAGGGGAAGTCTTTTGGCAGGCTGCCAGTCAAACTCCCAGTACTACACTTTTTCCATATTTTATCTGTTATTTATTCAATCACCATAGTTACATGCATTAAATTTTTCACACCTGCAAATGACAAAAAGCCAACTTTCTAATTTTTTGGCATCCATATATTCAGGAAAAGCCTAGGCCAAAATCTGCCATTGACCCCATCTCTACATTGTTTAAGTCAAGAGACCAGATGTTTGTGTCTAGCTAAATCCTGCTTTAAGATTTTTGAAGTTTCTTGATTACAGAAAACACAAGTTAAAGAAAACAAATGTTTGTTAATATGCATATGCATATATTTATAAGGAAGTAATTTTATTTTATAGTATGTCAAGTATTCTGTAGCATGTCAAGACATATAACTTTTTAACACTGCGAAATATTTTGAAGATCTTTGCAGAAGTCTAGCTAGCCAAGATGTTTATAATCTCACTTCAGATGTTAAGGGCAGTAATATATAAATGATGATAACTTACAATGTAGGACTTCCTTGTAGCTAATGATGCACAGACTGAGGTCTAACCATCCTTTTAATAACTCACATGTGAAGATCAAGTTCACCACATAGACTTCATGGAACAATATTTCAAGACTATTATGTAAGTTAAATATTTCATTTATTGAATTATCACATATTTTCTTTCTGTTCCATCCACAATTATTTTCTAGTCATGTCGCTGTGCCCGACTGGTGAGGGAACCCTCACTGTCCCGGCTAGCTGTGGGAACAGCTCCAGTAAAAAGCGCAGCTCTCTGTCCCAAGCTGTCACCTGCTCAGTGACTCGGAGCTGCTGCTGTGGGTTCTTCTCCCTCTTATCCTGTACGATGTGGGCTGGCAGCAGACAAAGGCGAAGAAAAGGAGGCAGTCTCAGGTCTGGGGGTGAATTTCAGTTTATTAGGGCTCCGGGGAGCCCCTCAACCAAGGGAACCCAGCAGACGAGAGCAGACCATGCTCTCGACCATCGGGTTTTGTACAGGGGGTGTAACAAGGGGTGGTAACCAACAACTTTCCAATCATGAACAAGAGGTGGGGGAATATAACAATAACTGGCATGACAGGAGACCAAACAGCAACGAGAAGGGAGGGATCCCAGGGACCCCAGCCTATCACTCGAAGCCCTTCCTAGAACTTTCTAGGCGAAAGGGAGAGGCAGCCCATTGACAGGCAGTGTCCAAAGGGAGGAGGTTTGAAGAATGACAGCGAACAGTCTCGAAAACCAGGGAGGGGAAAGACAGATTGACTCATGGAATAAACCAAAATGAAAGAACAGTAAGGGGACAGTGGAAGCAACCATTTGTTGCACACTGCAACATAGTCACTGGCCCTATTTTTTCCATACATTTTTATAAAAATTTGGAACATATCAACAAGAATAGAGAAATTAAATAAACAATTAAAGACAAGTTTGAAAAAAAAACCCAAACCAAACCAAAATCAAACATATTAAAAAACTTTTCAATCACTTCATAACTGCTTTTCTAAAATAGAAATGGTCTGGCTTTTTTAAAGAAATGGTTTTCCCAAATCTCCCCATGTTCAAAACTCTCCTAGACCACGATTTTGGATTAGTGACCCCTAGAGAGCATGAAGCACTAAAAAAGATCTTGCTAGAAATGCTGTTTGATTCTAAGGCATCTGTTTTACTAACGGTATAACAGGATGAGGCAAAAATGGAAAAAAATATTTGATTCCCATCAGACTCAATTTCAGAAAACTAGGTCTGGTATATTTGCTTTGTCTGACCACTTGGATGACCTCCTTCAGGTTGCCTAGAGAGTATTTTTAACTGTCTGTAAAAGACATAATGTGGGGAAAGTCAGAAAGGAGAACCTCCAGGGTCTCAATCAAACCTGCTAACTGTAACTGAGTTTTTTGCTGAAGTGAAAAGATTTTCTTACAGTAAACTTAGAGATTCTCTTATAAGATAGAGGGCTTGTGGAATCTGAGAAGGGGAACACAGCAATGAATAAAGCTGCTCTTTCTGACAGCACTTTCCAGCTAATAATTTGCAGTCGTAGATTATTCAGGATACCTCAGAGCATCTCACTGAAAAATAGCTTTTTTAAAGGGTGAAAGGTGTATAACACTATGAAGACTGGTAGCGAGCAATTCATTAATTAAAGTGCACCACCAAAATCACACTCATTCCTAAATCTAATTAAAATAAATGTTATTAGAATCTGTGGGTGATTTGAAAGTGTATGTAATGCTGCAGGTTTGATACTGATTGAAAACTTTGAAAACCTAGTGGTCTAGCTCCTGATGTTGGTCATTCTCATTGTGCTTTAGATGTCGCAAGAGAGCAGAGGTGTGACTAATAAACTTTACACTGTGTGGGGAAGGAGCTTACATAGAAGTAACTTAGAAAAAACTCATAGGAAAGAAACACATCCTTATCCATTCCTACTAGTATACAATGACTCTGTGTTAGTTTCTGTCATCATAAGATGATAACAGGTTACCTACTTTGGCAATACAAAGAAAGATTACAGCTGTTCCCTGGAGGAACAAAATATATTAATATATAACAAGTATATAGTTTGTTCCTTTTGAACTACATTGCCTTCTACTTTAGTCTTCTTGGAGCTGTTGATTCTCTGAATTATTTCAGATCACCATATCTTTCAAAAATAAATATCATCAGGGAAAATTTCCTTGTGACAAAAAGAGTAAACACGTTCACTGTAGATATGGGGCAGTGCCTTCCTTCTTGTTTATTTTTGTCTTCCAAGACAAAATTTAATGTTGAGAAACAAACTGCCCAACCTCTTATGACAAGGTAGTCTACTGGCTAAAACCCAAGAAATGAAAATAGCACAAATATCATGTGATTATCTAATTCCATCTCTCTCCCTTTTTTTTCTTTTTATTTTTTTCTTTCCCCTCCCTTTTTTTTTTTTTTTAACAATCTGATGATTGTCTTTTCTTTCTCATTTTCTTCTGGTTTCAGTTGAGCAAAGTCAGCTTGTACATCTTGATAAAAATCCCAAAAGAAAGGGGCTAATTGCTTCACTTAATAATGGATACCCAGTTGAAGAGACTTAGATCAGTGGCATTACATAAGAGGACTGGTAAAAACAACACTAAAATACTTGGAAAGAGTATCCTGGAAAAAAATAGGAAAACTTCATTGCTTTCAATGCTATGTGTTTGAAAACAAGAATACTGATCTGAAAAATTAGAGCAAACCCTTGGCATTTTGAGACAATCAGCATAATTTCCCTGTACTTTTGCACTGTATGGGTGAAAACACTCTTCTTTTTGTAGTCAGGTCGTTCTGCTGATGTCAGGTTGTTTTGATTACAGCAAACAAACTGTATTTTTATGTGCAGAACTTAACACATGCTCAATCTTTGTGTGATTATTCTCTACTCCTTGAAGAAATAAAGAAGTGGTATGAGTAAATGTAACATTAACATTATTTTAAAAAATATATTGAGTCATGTCATAGTGTTTTTTATTCTTGAGCATGTCTCAAAAAAGAAAAGATTGTTCCCCTCCAATGTTTTTACATTTCTTCTTCCACATAGAGAAGAAAAGAATCTAGAAAGTCTAGTTGGGTGGTTGAATTTTTTTCTTGTTTTGTTTTGTTGTATTTACAAAATTATCTATTTGGATGACAGTAAAATTCACTTTATATTTAGAAGGTTCTAGATTTTATAAGCTGGTGAGTTTTGTAGGTATTATTTCAAAAGTTTCTTTTCTCAGCATTTAAAGACACATCCCAATGGAAATCCCTCCTATGCAATTAGCTTCCCTGACTGCACTAATACAGTTTATTATCTGTTTATTTTATATCATTTTTTTCTAAGGAGCAAATTTTGCTCTTGGATGAATGAACGTGGCTTCCATTAATGTAATGAAAATTGCATGTGTGCATCCAAGGGTCAAATCTTTCCTTAAAAGAGAGATTTATCTTCAAATTAGCTACTCTAAGAGCCCTGGCTAGGACTCCAACTACATGAATCAATTTTATTAAGAAAAGATGAACTGTACTGGAATTCTTTTTAAACCCTACTTGTTAAAATGTGCAGAGATGAGATTTAGATACCAGCAGAAGTCTAACTCTATAAACATTTTCTCTGCTGTAAATCTGGATAATTTCCAATGATTCTTTGTGACACTTTGGCGCTAATGACCTTTAGGTTGACTGCCCTAGAAAACAATTATCTTGTGCCTTTGCAAAATCCTTTTGAAGTTAATGAGAATCCATGTGCATAAAATTCCCTGTGCAAGATTAAATCCTGAATAACCAAGGAATTTGGATGGGTATCAAGGACAGTAAAGAAAAGGAGATTTAAAATTCTTTTCTAGACATTTCAGTTTTCATTACCTTTCTTGAAGGAGGCATATAGTTCTTCATTTGTGAGATATGACATGTGACTACTTGGTGGATTTGGGTAGATACATGACAACATTTAAATAAATGTTACATATATTTATAATAATCAATTCTGCCTATTGAACTGATTAATACCACTGAATTACAGTTCTTTTAGTTAAAAGACTAATGATTACTTTAGGAATGGAGCTTATTTTACAAATTATGTACAGCAAGTTCTGCTATTATCAATAATGATCAGAACACTTAATTCTGAGATTACTGTGCTAAAATAAAAATTACCTCCAAATTGTCAAAGTAACCAGATGGTTCACATTTAGATGTACTTTCATAAGCATTACTGTGTCTTTTAAATGAAGACTTTCTTAAAATCTTTTTCTCTTATGCAGACGGCTTAAGCTATTTTTTATTCTTTCCTGGAATAGTAACACATCATTATGTACAAGCATACAGAAATTACAAGGAGTTGAGAGGTGGGTCACTTTTTATAGGTATCTTACTCCAAACCTTAAATAGTCATCTACTGTTTCTGTCCTTCAGTACATAATTTACTTGTTCAAAACAACTTGTACACTCAGGTTTATTTTTTACTTCATAAAAATGTAACTGAAGAGTGCATATTTTAAAATGTAACTGAAGAGTGCATAATTTTAAAGAGTGCATATTATTTCCCCTTTCAGCATAAGTTTACTTCATTTCCCAGTGTTTCAATGTGTTAAATATTTGGCCTACAGGGAACTCCAGATGTGGTGGTCAGAGTACAAGTTTACTTACTGCTGAGTGCTCAACAGAGACAGGCAGATCCAGTCTTCATCCCACCTTGGATCCTGAGCAGCATCTGAAGACATGCAAATGGGAACACTGGATACATTAATGACAAAAACATAGTTTAACTAAGAAGGAGAATTAAAGTCTTGCTGTTCTTATAAATTTGACCATTATATTGGATCCTCATCATTCTGTTAAATGATGAATTATAAATGAAATGCCTGAGCATGTGAACGAAGTAAACAAGTAAAGATCTTTTATTTAATATTAAATATTATATATATAGTGGAGGCTTTATTCCTTTATTGAACATATGCTAGGTTCTGCAAAAGAAATTAAAATCTTTATCCTTAAAGCCCAATTTTAATCACATAATTTCAGTGGATATAAACACATTTGCATAGTTACTGAAGCATATAGTTAATATTCTTGGGCTCATAATCCTTTAGCAGAAAGGTTCAACTCTCACAGCCTTCAGACTAAGAGAATACTCATTACCAGAGTTAATGATTATGCAACAGAAATGCAATTTTCAGAAAAATAACAATTTTTAAGGAGGAGAAGGGAGCTTGTATATAGTTTTTTGTTAGGTTTTTTCCTCCTTCTACCTTTGGTTCTAAATTGAGTGAACCTTAAATAAAAATATTTTTGAGAACTCTGTGGCCTCAAAAACATTGGTTTGAAGATTAATCTCATTTCCCTCTTCCATCTGTTACTAAATAGCAATCATAGACTAAACTCTTCTTTTCTCTTGAAGAATAGTCTCCTTGGTTAGCCTATATACTTTGTGACACAGAACTTCTTTTTTTTTTTTCTGACAGAATGGCCTATCGGCGATTGAATGAGAGANAAGGTCTGTTTGTTCTCGCCAGGGCATCTTGGTTATCAAACTAGATATGCTAATTAAGTCTGCTTCACTATCTGACCTGTGTATTCCCACAATGGCCTATGGTATTTTGGGAATAACGTGGCTGTAAGTATAGGAGGAAAATACGATCCAATAAGGAGATCAGTTTTATGAATGATAAAGAAAGCCCTTAGTAACAAAAACTGCAATTCCCATGAAGAAACCTACCCTAGCAAAGACACTCAGTTTATGTGAGTAACTTAAAAGCCAGTCCATCTGTAGTATAATATTATTTCTATATTTTTTATATTCTGTCATTGGAATAATTTCCATTGGAAACTAAAAACAATAAAAAATTTTGCTGTAGTATGAACTTTCATTCCATTTTCAGGACTATTTCAGTACATGTTGATGTACTCCATGTCCCCCAAACTTGCAAATTCACACCTTCTGGTCATCTCTGACAACTAAGACAACAATCAAAAATAATCTGCTCTTTTACAGACCTGTTACAGGGCTATTATACTTGAGGGAAGATTATATATGTCAGGTGGTGGGGTGTCAGTGAATCAGAAATAATGACAGATAATCGTGGATGTCTGCACAGATGTATCTGTGACTGAACCAAGTTCTTAAGCTCTCACTGTTCACTGATCTCAGAGATGTTTGATGTCATTTCAGATACTCACAGGGTCTATTAATTTTCCACATGGGATTATACGTGACAGAGGACCCATATGACACCAGAGTAGGCTGGAGCACCAAAGAAAATGTGGCATTTTAGGGCATCGCAAGTGGCCCTAGAGCCTGAATGGTGGCATCAGAATTGCACAATTCATAATAGAGTGACTCTCACTCCTATTGACTTCCAGAGGGTAAATTCAAGGGCAATATGTCCTACAGAGAATAGCAACAGATTAGGCAGGGATGTACTCTTTAAAACCTGTAATATTAAACTAGAGAATTACAGGGGCACAGGAAAGCAATGGACTTCAAACAAAAAGCAGTCAGGCTTCTATGTTACAGAATGTGTCACGCTCCCTCTCAGCCTGCACTAGTACGCCCACCAAAGTCAGAGCTCTGGCATAAATGGATCATTGGTGAAGGCCTGTAGGAAGTTTCTTTTATCAGTGGAGTCATTCTGCAGGGTCTGTCAACTTCACTAACTAAATCTTGAATATAAGAGAAAGATATTTAGTTCACATATAGTTCATGTTCACATGAGAACAAATGGGTCTAGATGTCTTAATGTGAAAATGAATGCCACAGCCCATGGCAATCAGTGGCTTGGAAGAATAGAAATGGAGCATCCCCCTACTTTTCTTAAACGGGATATCTCCATTTGCAGAAAATTTTAAAGATTTCTTTAGAGACATTTCTTGGTGTGTAGTAGCATCCTTCCTATAGGACAGACTCTAACTGAAAAGTAGTTCATGAGATGTTTCAGCAGAGGCAGATATGCCTTTTGAGGTTACTGTATGTTGGAATGGATTTACTTTTTTTTCTCCATCTCTCTCTCTTTATAATAACCAAGTAATCCCATGTTGTCTTCTATGCACAAATGTTATTGCCTAATCATGTTAGGGTTTTTTAATGCTATTATAATAATACAAGTAGAAATTGCTTTTGCCCTTTCAGAGGTGTATTTTAGGAAATGAAACCTGAGATATCTTTTTTCTACAACATAATTCCCAGTGATAATGCTTACAGAAAATTTCCTGGCACGTTTGTGATTCATTTGTCTGAGAACTCATTTTTATTTCATTTTGACCTGTAGTTTGTATTCCATGAAGTCATGTAGTCAAAGATGTTCATTCTGCTTTCTCTTCTGAAATCTCTCGGGTACTTTAATAATTTTAGCCTCATTACGATGTAATTCACATGTATATTTTATTGGACAGGGACTTGAAAGTTAGATTCCTATGCTAATTTTCTCTGTAAGGAAAAATTGGATGCTAGCTATTTACTTAAAAAAAAATATTTCATAGAAAGACTGGTATTATATAGCCAATATGCAGGATACATAAGTAATTGAAAAAGAAAAAAGAAACTTAAACAGAAAGCGTATTGAAAAAGTTCCAAAACAGTTCAGTTCTGGGTCTGAATGAGTATAAACCGTTGCTCTGGACTTTGAGGTTTCTATATAATAGGAAACTGCAAAAAAAAATTAGACTTCTACTGTTAGCTATACAATCTATGATAACATCATGATTGTTAAAAATTGTTAATACAGCAAATACTTCCAGGCCAAATTCAGCAAATCTCCATCTGATTTCTGCGTTGTGGAAGCTCATGTTAAATTCAGAGTGTTGATGGGCTTTGGAGGTGGAGTGAGTTTGTTCAACCTTGTGCCCGTTTTCCACAATGTGAGAGTGTGAGTTTTATTTACTCTGTCTAGTAGCTATCACAAATCAGAATAAATGGACAAGCACAGAATTCATGTATCATCTTTTCTCTGTGCTTTAATTATTTAAAGTCTGATTATATTTTAAAAAACAAACTGAAACTGTTTATGCTATAAATGTGTTGGAAACCACTGGCTTGATCGCTTACCTACAATCCTGTTATTTTCACTGAGGTTTTTTGGCCTAATTAACTCATATTTCCTTTTTTATCTACCTTATTTAAGTCCTTAAGTATATTGCATTAATAACATATATGATCACCTTAATAACTGGGAAAGAGTGTAGAAGTAAAGGAGTATGTGAATTATTGTTCAATTTTTCTAAGGTTTAAAATAGAGCTTACTGGTGCTCATATGAATAATTTCTTACAAATTCAAAAAACATAAGTAGTGGGATCCATTGTTTTCATGCAACCTCAGAAAATAAAAGTCTTTTGACTTTGCTCAGAGTTTAAATGTTACAAGGCATGTCCACTGGCAGAAAAGAAATATCAACCCCTAACACTTTTTTCTCTTCTTCTTTCTCTGAAGACTACATTTTTTTCATATTTTTATCTTTTTCTCTAGAGCAAACGTAGAATTTAGTTGGGAGATTATTACTAGAGGGTCACTTTTTTTGCATTAGCACAAGAATATTATTGCTAAATAATGTTTAGCTTTAAGGAAAAAGAGCTAGATGTGGATTGAAGGTCAGACAGAATAAAAGGTCACATCTAGACAAGTCCTGAATCTGCAAATGTTCATAGAATTTTCATTTTTTGCAGTTAAAAACAACTTTCTAAACAACTTCTAAAAAACTTTCTATAAAGGAAGACCGAAAGCTGCAGCTTCATTCCCAATTTATTGTTCTAACCACAACATTGATTCTGGCCTGCAGAAGTGACTTTGCTTGCTGCTGTCTTCTCAGACCTGTATTCTTCCTTGCTTACTGCACACCCAGATTTACCTCAGATATCTCATCTAAGATATTGGGTAACTGATACCATCTATTGTGCTCTAAACAGCTTTCCAAAGTAGGTTTGGGAAGCCTCTGTGAATCCAACTCTTACAAATAACAATGGACATCTTAAAGATATTCTGTGAATCAGTTGTAAAATATTTTTCTCTCTTAAATTTTTCAGCTTTAGAAACCAGAATCCTACTCAAAATCTCTAAGCCTAGAAAAGACATGGAGTTGACTTGTTTGCCAAAATCTTTGCCTAATTTTATATAACTTGCATTGACACTCAGAATTGTTCATTAAATATCTATTTCACTGCTACAATTCCTTCAGTAAAGATATATTAAAAAAAA